>WTXC01000068.1:0-143317 GCA_022496195.1 Lactifluus subvellereus | reverse complement strand
TCATCAAATAGCGCTGTAGCTGCTGTGAATAATTGATTATTTGTGATACACATAAAGCGGTAGCCTTTTATGCCTTCAACCACTCCTAAATAAACCATAAGCTCAGACTTGGGAGCTAGTTTATTAGGGCATATGTCTTCAGGAAGGTACACATATGCACCGCAACCAAAGACTCACAAATGTGAAACATCGGGTGCCGTGCTATTCAGAGCTGTAAATGGTGTGCGCCATTTAAGGCGTTGCACAGGAGTTCTGTTATAGCAATGAACAGCTTGTTCTACAGCAAATTCCCACCAGGAATCAGGTATGCACGCTTCAAGACGCATAGCCTGAGCTTTGTCCATGGCAGTTCTCATAAAGCGCTCGGCACGACCATTTTGTTGGGGGTATGTGGTACGCTTTGTAGCACTTTAATACCATTGTCTTTTAGTGCACGTATAAACTCATCAGATTTGTATTCTCCGCCTGCATCTGACATCCACTCTTTAATGGTGGTGCCATATTGGTTTTTAACCAATGCAATGAATTGTCTTAGCACTGCTATAGCAGAGGACTTAGCGCGCAATAATACAATCCAGGCGTAAGACGAATAATCGTCTACAAAACTGATAAAATATTTATACTTGTGGTATGAAGCCACAGGAAAGCTCTTGAGATCCGAATGGATTTTCTCAAAGGGCTTTTGTGCACGTGTGCTAGATGGAGGGAATGCTTTAGAGGGCATTTTTCCTTCTGCACATCCGCAACAAATGGGAGACTTGTCATTAAAGACAATTCCTTTTGGGAATCCCTTAGTGTTATTAATTGCATGGCGTAGGACATCCTTTGAGGGGTGTCCCAAACGTCTATGCATTAACTCATAATCCACAGTAAAAACTGTATGGATAGTAGCAGTGTCAGTAATGCACGCATTTAGCCAATAGACAGTGTCACGCGGGTTAAGCTTTTGACACTGAATGACTGGGGATAAGCCAGGCATTAATAGGGATATCTTCGCAGCGTTCCCATAAACGCTGAGACCTTGCTTCAAGAATACCCCAAGGGATAAAAGACGTGTGGTCAACTGTGGTAACAGAAACACAGGATATAAGCGTGTAATACGCTCTCGTGTCTTTCCCTTGATTGTGACATTATGCCTTAGTAATACCGTGCCTTTGCCTTCCATATAGATGGGTTGGGCAGCGGTAATTACTTTTAACTTTTCAGTTAAAGGCGTATAGTCGATAAAGTCTACCATTGCAAAGGTGAAATGGCAGGATGCACCACTATCAAGTAACCATAACGGGTTAATGGACGCGTGATCATGTCTATTCTTACACTCAGAACACTTTACAGAGGAGCAACGGTGTACGTATTTATCAATACCCGTACCATCCACTTCAGAAGTTCGCAGTCCCCATACTGCCTTCTGATTAGTAAAGCTTTTAAGAGCGTAAAGAGGGACTTGCCCGTCAGACATGTAAGCATCTCCAAAGAGATCATCGGTTGCGCTTGCACCTTGATCGTCCAGGAGGCTTTGTTCGATGTCAATCCTCTCTTCCAGTGTAATCTCCCCAAGTGAGACAACGTCATCAAAGCTTTGGGGGCAGGGAATATGTGGAGTAGGATCCACATATGGCTTTGAGAAGTCTGGAGTAGGCTCGCGGTTAGGCGTGTCTAGTCGTGTGACTTGTAGCACTGGAGAGTAAGGTTTGGGTGAGGAGCGTCTAGCATGATCATCACATGAAGTCATACTTTCAATGTCACTTTCATCGCTTATCCCCTCTGTATCAGAGATGGGGATTATGAAACTCCCATTTGAGGGACCGGCGCGGCGTGTATTAGTGGTCATGCGACCACCAGACTTGTGCTGCAGCATGGTAATGCGCTGCTCCAAGCATTTGACGTTGCGCGGGTTCTTAGGAACCCCAATGTCATCAGCCAATTGCATCGCCTCAGTGAAGGAAGGCGGTGGCTGTGGATTGGCGACACGAGGCATGGGGGTGTCATTGGCAATTCGCGTGGAGATTCCATGCGATCCAATGAAAGTGACAGTGTGGGCGCTAGGGGCAGGCACAGAAGCTTGCGAAGCGAAGTGGAGTTGTTCCCCTTCGCGCTTCTTCTTGCCGCCACCATGCTTTCCCCTGAACTTAGATCCTGAACCAGGAGATTGGCTAGGGGTTTGATAGGGAGTGGCGCCTTGGCGCTGTTTCCCTTTTCCTTTCCTATCTTTTTGAGTTTGATAGGAAGGTGGTCCACCAGGCTTGCGCTTAATAGCGCTAAGCTTCTGGGCGGTATTGGACCTATTATCAAATTGTCCCTTGGCAGTCTTTCTGGTTTGATCGGCTTGCCAATGTGTCAAAACATGTTGTTTGACATCATTGAGACTTAGAAGGATGATTCTGCGAGATGAGATGACGGCAGGGACTATTTGCTGCTCCCATTGGGTAGGAAGCGCAGTCAGGAGCATCATAGCTTGTATAAAGCTTGGTACTCCGACATTCTGGGCCGCAAGGCGCTGATATTGTGCCTCTAAATATTCAAATTGGGGCACAGGCGACTTGTGAGGGTCCAGTTTGAAGGTCATAGCCTTCTTAAAGTCATGGAATAAATTGGCCGCAGTTATTTGGCCATAATCATTCCGCAACGTAGTCCATGCTTGGTCACATCTTTGCGTCAGGATCTTATCCTGGATGGTGGTGACCACGCGCAATAGGATGTTTCCCATGGCGCGATTGGATTCCTTCATCCAAGCCTTCTGCAAGGCACGCTCAGCTGCAGTAGGTGCAGCAGGATCTGCGGCAGCAGGGAAAGGTTCCGCGCCACTAGTGATCTCCCATAAGTCCAAAGACTTAAGGTACGTGTTCATTTGTTTTTCCCATTCAAGATAGTTGGTGCCGTCCATCATGGGGACGAGTTGAGTAAGGGCGTTAGACATATTTGAAGTTCAAGCGATTTGAGGTCTGTGTGACACACACTTAATCAGCACTTGTAGGTGCGATAGAGACCAGAAAAAGGATGGTCTATGCCTTTAGCCTTATGTGCGCACTCATATTTTGGCGCATTAGAGGCTAGACTCGTGATCCACTGGTACACCTTAGTAGGCCAGGCACATATGGTGCGCCGTAATTGCGCAGCCTATGCTAGGCCAATCTGTGCCGATGGACAAGGAGGCAATACATCCCTGAGTGGTATCCTTCCTCAGGAGGAAGGGTAGAACTCAGAGTTGCGCCTAATTGTGGTACATGGTACTTGCGCAATAATGCAGCAGAGTACCACCTCACAAAGCACATTTGCAGCCATTTAAGGCGCATTAAGGGCTACCAGGGCCCATAACCTGTTAGCGCAGCAACTAGTGCAGTGCGCAGCTGACAGGTATACAGTGGAACTTAGAAAGGACTCTTACTTGTATACTACGAAGTGTGGGCGAAAGCAACACTGATATTTACCAGCAAAAAGCTGGTGCTTATATACATGTAGACATGTGTGACGTGACATAAGGTGACGTGCATATATCCTAGTATATCATAATATATCCCATAAGGGGATATTGTCCATATGTCCGGATTAGGTCTAGAGAGACCTAGAGCGGCCCGGATCCCCATGGGATCCGGCCCTTGTGTTGCCGGTTCAACAGTGCACGCACCAGAATTAATCGAGGAATACTACAAGAGGAAACCTGCTGCAGTACGAACGATGGAGGATAAAAAGGCTCAGAACAAATTGTGGAAACGCATCTTCTCCCTTAGCAAATGTACAAGCTTAAGGAAGAATACCCTAGACCTCCCACCATCAGAGCCTTCCGCTTCCTCACTTCCCCACTCGCTATCACATTCACGCCTGGAGCAGACAGGCACGAGACCCGCCAGGACCAGCATGGACGCCTGCACAGTTGTTTCTGTGCCACAGACCTCTGCCCCTTCCACTGCTAAACCCCTTGTCATTAGAAGCTTGAGAATGAACGATGCCCTACCGCTTGCCAGCACACCAAGCCTCACCCTCTCCTATCCAGATGACGAATTTACCTTCATCAATGCCTATCAGGGAACCCCGCTTACAGCATCGCCATGGTGGACAGATGGTCGCGGCCCCAGCACCATGAGAAGAAACAGTCACGCCGCCACCAACTCGCCACCGCCACTTGAATCGTCGAGCGACAGCTCCACCAGCAATCCCACCGCACCACAGGCGCACGAGGCCTACACCACCACCACCGAACGGGAGGTATGGGGGCTTGCTGAGGCCTTTTGGCCCACCCTCTCTCTCCCGCCAGTTGCCGGCCCCTACGCGATTCCACAGCCCAGAGAGGACACTAATAGATCTGACCTCACCTACCCCTTCACCAGCCCCCTCAGTGCCGCCGCCGCCTTATGTAACCCGGGGCGGACGATCTATGATGGGCCCGCAGGCTCTGGGGAACCCCCACAATATGTCCTCGAGCCCGGTGAACTCCAGGACCCCCTCACTCCTACAGGTAGTCATGCTGGTGAACAGCAGGGGCTTCGTGACGAGCATAGGGACTGCGCACGTCCCGGCGACCTCAATATTACAGCATCAAGGAGGCGTCATCGTCTTAGGGCAACCCGAGGAGTAGGGAAGAAAACAAAACCGCGCCGCAAGATGACCACCTTCTATTGTGGGAGGTGCAGGTCCAATGGCACGGACCACAAATATGAGAACTGCCCATTGTGGTGGCTCTGCGGTTTCTGCGACCAGAACGGGCATTGGGGCTTCGATTGCACCACGCCTCACCTCAAATGCCAACTAACCCGCTGTGGTGTCCATGTTGGGCACCAACACATAGGTGCGGTCTGCCCTGTGTCAGGCATCATGAAGAATTTGGACTTTGGCTATGAGGAGGAGGGAAGTATTGTGAACTTGGAGCGCACGCAGCTTATTTACGGCGAGGACTTGGACTGGGACTCCTTTCTTGAGCCATTGTGAGAACTTTTACGAATCCTATGACTGCTTACTGTACAGCTATGGACTGGACTGGCGAGTGATGGCACACCCGCCTAGAAGAGGGGGTGGTGTTACGGTTTCTGGCCCTTGCTTTCAGGTCTCTGTCTTTCGCTTCACGAGCTGACACGTGACCTGTACTGTCACATGACCATATGTCATGTGACACGCTGACTTCCTTACCTATCACATGACCATATGTCATGTGATACCTGACTCCTTGTGACTGCGACGCGACACGACTTGGTACACGACTCAGAGTGACTCCCTATGAGTCGCTCGCTAGTGACTGATACTGACTGATACGCGACTCATAGTAGTGACTCTTATTGAGTACTACTGACTCTTACTTATGACTCATAGTGACTAGGGAGTAGTACTATAAGAACTGTAGGAAGTTGAGCTGGAATCCCCAGTCTCAACTTCGTCTCCAATACAAGTTGATTACCCAATCAGACCTTGGTGGCAACAACCTTCTCTTTTCGTCTCTACCACCGCTCTGGCTTAGTAAGCCACATCGAAGCTTGTCATTGTGTGCTATAACACGTGGAACGTTGCCAAACAGGTGCTTTAAGGTGCACCTACCAGAACCAAGTACTCGGGCATCTTGGCCCACCTCGATACCCTCGTGACCACAGCGTGCCACGAGCGTCACATTACCACAGCGAGTCCATGACCCCGATCCCCGTGACCATAGCGAGCCACGGCAAGAACACGTGATACATCCACACGATCACGTGACCCCGAACGACGCGCTCACTTAGAGCCACGGTCCCTTGTAACCGTGACAGACTAAACCGTTTTTCCCAATCCAAAGCGCTCTCTATTGTCCCACCCAACGGACGCTTCACCCTGATGGAGTACCGCTTCAGTCCCCCCGCGAGCAAGCCAGGTGCAGCGCCAGCGCTCACAGTGACAGCAGCAGTGCAGCTCCAAGTACAAGTACCCTTCATCCTCCGCTCCATGCTCTCCATCACCGATCACGGCAGTCTGTCCCTCCTCCTGTCCCTCCCATCTATCAATCCTCCCCTCACCCAACTTTTTTTTTTCTTTCTCCCCACAGGAGCATTCAAACTAACGTTCATCCCGCGCATCAGCGCCCTGGACAACATCGCCATCAAGCTATACCTCGGCGCAGGCGCCTCGAGTGCCACATGCAGCCAAGCGACCGGTGGCAGCGAATGGACATACGTGCCGGCGCGGCGCACGCTGCACTGGTTGCTGCCGCCGGTCGCAGCGCAGTCCTCTGGAGGGCATGGTGCGTCAGCTGCGACGACGACGACGCTGCAGGGCACGTTTGTGAGCATGGACGCGCACCCACGCCCCGGCAGCGGCGGCAACGACGACAACTGCAGCGACAGCGGCGATGGCACAAGCTCCTTGAGAAAGTCGAGCATCTCAGTTGTCTCAATTGCGTGCTTCCTGGGCAAGAGCGGAAGTGTGTGTGTGTGGCGCCATGGAAAGGATGCCTAGGTGTATATCTCTGGGTGCATTCCTACTCTCAATTCTGCATGCTTGCAGGTGTTGACTGTTGATAGGTCATCAAATAAAATGTCCGCAGGCATGCGGGCTGCGTTAGTTCACATCGCATGGGAGGAGGGTGCGATGGGGGAGGAAGAGGTGCATGATTATATTGGACGTATAGAGGAGATGCTTTACAAGGAGTGCTGGAGTTAACGGGAGGGGGTGTTCCAAGGGCATCAATGGCCCACCCAAGCGCATCAGCGAAGTGGGCACACTACGCCTTGACGTACCTGTGGACCACTGTATGCTATCCCTCCTATTGTATCCCACCTCCTATCGCGGGCTTTGTGCCCCACTGACATCGCCTTCGGTATGACCCATCCACTCTGCACAGCCTCGATATCTCCGGACGGTTGCACACTTCTCTCTGTCGGCAACTCACCGCAAGTCTACCTGTACGGCATGACCGGTGGCGCATGCATCACGTTCACTCCACTCGCTCAGCTGACCCTTCCACCCTTCACCTCACCCCCAAGCGTGCACCCACTACATGCAGTCGGCACGCTCCCCATGCCATTCTGTACCGCGTTCTCTACAAGTACCCTTCATCCCCCGCTCCACGCTCTCCATCACCGATCACCTGGTCTGTCCCTCCTCCCGCCCCTTCCATCCATCAATCCTCCCCACACCCAACTTTTTTCTTTCTTTCTCCCCACAGGAGTATTTGAATTCACGTTCACCCCGCGCCCTGGACAACATTGCCGTTGGGCTCTACCTTGGTGCGGGTGCCTCGAGTGCCACGTGCAGCTGAGCGACTGGTGGCAGTGAATGGACGTACGTGCTGGCATGGCGCACGCTACGCTGGTCGCTGCCACCGGCCGCAGCACAGTCCTCCGGAGGGCGCGGCGCGTCGGCTGCGGCAACAACGACGCTGCAGGGCACATTTGTGAGTGCGGATGTGTGCCTGCGCCCCAGCAGCGGCGGCAACGACGATGACAGCTGCAGGGACAGCGGCGACTGCACGGCGACAGCAGCAGTGGGGAGGATTTAAAGTATTCATTCCATACTCTGTCTCGTGGCTACAAGTCAATATAATTTTTGTGCTATGACTTTTGCCATAAAGCCTGCAACCACAGGACCTGATTCTGAATTGTGGCTTCGAGTCTGAGTCTGACATTATAATGCTTCATGAAGCTTCATAATCTCTCATAGTGTCCATTATAATGGTTTATAGTGATTCATAATCTCTCATAATGTCTATTAATGTGGTTCATGATTCTTTATGCTGTCTCATAAATGCCTGTAAAGCATTGTAACGCACGGAAAATGTTTTTGGCTCCGGCAATGCCCGAAAAATGCCCAAAATATTTTGACCAATTTGCTGATGTAGTCCTAGCACGACCTCGCCTTCTCGCAGGACCTCCTTAAACCAGAAAACCACCCTTTTATGAATCGCTTGATCGAGAGGAGTGGCTGCAACAGCATGATCCTTGTCATACCCTCAAGGTCCGGGTCTCCGGGAGCGACACTGCATATGTTTCTCAAACGAGATCTATGGTACGTTTCTGCATGTCCTGTGCCAAGCTGGTCACGAGATTCAGCTGATGAAACATGCAAATGTCAAGGATGAGAAAAACGCGGTGGGGGAGTTGTTGTTTAGCGCCCACCTCACCTACATCGCCTCCCTCCCCCAATCAACATGTTATGATGGTTGTGAAGAATTGTGAGGTCTGCTGCGCATACGTGTGCAGATTTCCATATCCTGGACTGGTGCAGCAGTTTTTTTTTTTTAATTACTTTTCCTACTAATTGTATATGTGCAATTCCAGTAAATGGACCAAACTTGCCATCATGTTGACCAAACGCCAGGCGTGGCCCACTTAACCTGCGGCAGGACATTGCCCCACTCATCACCTTGGTAGCCTTTGAGGGTCTTGGATTGCTGCCTTTAGAGATCACGACCTCCGTTCCCTCAATCAAATTGTGCGTCCAAAGTCCGACAACTGCTCCTCAGTAGCTCTCCATGAAGGATCAAGGAATTGGCAAACGAAGTTATATCAATTATTGTTGAGTCCACCAGTATCACACTGATGACGGGTGAGGACGGGAGGATGGGGATGAAGTGTGCTTAGGGGCGACCATGTCGCCGAGAACCTCAGCTGGGAGGGTAATGGTGGGGACCCCCCCCCTGTTCCGCTTCGTAGCGGAGGTAGCCCTAACACCGGGAGATCCCAGGAGTCCGAGTCAGCCCACGCACCACCACGGTGGTCATCAAGGTCTCTGGTTCTCGACCTAGAGCCGAATATTCCGGTTTGTACTCAGCATCTCACAACATTTTATGGCCAACTTGAAATACCAACGGTGCCAGGCTCTTGTGAGGCTGGAACTGGGTAGTGGGAGGCACGAACGTCACGTTAACACTACAGCGCATCTCTCGAGTGCTGGTTGAGGCATCGTCGGGCTTTCTCCACACCCATCTTTTGTGTCGTTACCTTTGACTTGCAAGCTTCCGTATGATCGGCTACTCACTTCCTTGCATAAATCGAAACCACACGGTCACTCCTTTTTTTCGGCATATACCTAGCACCATGTCACACGGTCTCGCAAAGATGTCTATCTCTTAAGTACCCCTAAACAGGAGCTCTATATACTGCTCTTCTGATCACTGCGCAGTCCGACAACAACCGGTGGATCTCCTGATAGCCTCTCTTCGATGCAATCTGTAATGGTGTCTTTCCTCTCTTGTTCCCCGCGTTTGGATCTGCGCCACAGTCGAGCAGCAGCTGCACAGCAGCGGCGCTGGCTTCCCCCCATATCTCTAATGCTACATGCAGCGGCGTTGAGCGGTGCTTATCCTGCACGTCCACATCCGCGCCTCGCACCAGTAATAACCGCATCATGCCGCCATATCCGCCCCTGGAAGCGAGGTGTAGTGGTGTCTCGCCCTGACTGTTCCGCATGTGAACATTCGCACCATATTCGAGCAGCAACTCCGCGGCCTCGACCTCTGATTGGGATAATGCCTCATGCAGCGGAGTCGAGTCATTGGCATCCTGCACGTCCACATCTGCGCCTCCCTTCAGTAATACCCGCATCATGCTGTGATGTCCGTGCTTGGACGCGAGGTGTAGTGGTGTCTCGCCTTGACTGCTCCGCATGTGAACATTTGCACCATATCTGAGCAGCAACTCCGCGGCCTCGACCTCCGATTGGGATGACGCCTCATGCAGTGGAGTCCGGTGGTTGGTATTCTGCGCGTTCACATGCGCGCCTTGCTCCAGTAATAACCGCATTGTGCTGCGATATCCACCCCTGGACGCGAGGTGTAGTGGGGTCTCGCCTTGACTGTTCTGCATGTGAGCATTTGCACCAGATCTGAGCAGCAGCAGCACGGCCACGGTCGTCGATTTGGATGATGCCTCATGCAGCGGAGTCGAGTGGTTAGTATCTTGCACATCCACATCCGCGCCTCGCTCCAGTAAAACCCGCATTATGCTGCCATATCCGCGCTTGGACGCGAGGTGTAGTGGTGTCTCGCCTTGGCTGTTCCGCATGTGAACGTTTGCACCATTTTCGAGCAGCAATTCCGCAGCCTCGACCTTCGATTGAGATGACGCCTCATGCAGCGGAGTCGAGTGGTTGGTATTCTGCGCGTCCACATCCGCGCCTCGCTCCAGTAATACGCGCATTATGCTGCGATATCCACCCCTGGACGCGAGGTGTAGTGGCGTATCACCTTGATTGCTCTGCATGTGGACATTTGCACCATATTCGAGCAGCAACTCCGCGGCCGCGACCTCCCATTGGGATGATGCTCTATGCAGAGGAGTCAAGTGGTTGGTATCTTGCACGTCCACATCCGCGCCCCGCTCCAGTAATAACCGCATGATATCGCAATGTCCACACCGGGATGCGAGGTGGAGTGGTGCCTCGCGGTCACGGTAGTTGCCACGAGTACGGATGTCCGTATTGCGTCTGGGAAACTTTGGAGCAAACTTGACGAGTTTACGGGGTATTTTTAGGTGCAGCGGGGTCTTTCTGTCTTTCCGACGGCCATTCACATCTACGTTGCCGTCGAGCAGCCACTGCACCATATCGAGGTGCCCACTGTCCGACGCTAAATGTAGTGGAGTTTGGCCGTCGCTCTCCCAAACGTCCATGTCTACGCAGTGGGCAAGTAGTACTTGTGTGACCTTGACGTGTCCCCTGGCCACCGCTGCGTGAAATAGTGTACCGTGGAGACCACTTCTGGCACTTGTGTCTTGTGGACGCTTCGAAATGAGATGTTGGACCATGCCAGGAAATCCCAATTCCGCTACGCAGTATAGGGGGACTGCATCTAGTGGCTGCGGATTCCGCGTCCTCCTCCACCACAAGTTGCGCGCCCAGAGCCACGCAGCAAAATGCGGTTTCTCTCCATCAAGCAGATAGTCGATCCCATCTCCTATCTGTGATATCACATTCCCAAATTCGACATGGCTGTCGAAATGTGTGGCGGCATAATCGGCTAGAGGGAAGTTCTTCATACTCCCGTTGTCGATGCTGTAGTCCAACCGAAGCAGAACGGCAAGGCAAGCTTGCGCCATCACCGTGTGCGCAGCCTCGGTGTCAATATGATAGTGAGATCCATCTTGTAAGGCGGCAAGGCGCTCCGAGGTGAGGAACTCCTTCACAGAAAAGTGGGAAAACTGAACGATCCGCGATCCGTGGTCCTCAACAATGGCAATCAGACTCGAACATGCTACCACGATGGCTTGTTCTTGGTCCTTAAAGCGTAAATCCACATTCAGTGTTGGAGTCCCTCCCACGCTGAAATCAACTGCAAGTACTTCCGCGAGTTCCTCGACACGAAGCGGACGGACAGCAACCGTGAGGCATTGCAACAGTCGATATGCGTGGTCTCTATTCTCCTTGGCGATTTCTTGTAGTACACGACTTTAAGTCTCGTCCAGGGTGTCAGGCAATTCGTCGAGAATACGCCGCACACTCGGCCCAAGATAGCGACGTAGCAGATCAAGTTGACAATAGACCCAGCGAAACCTACTCCGAATTATGAGCAAGTATCAAAACTAGAGAGAGACGTCCTCACATTCCACCAGCTTTATCTGAGAGCGTCTTGATCACCAACTTCTTGTCATCCTCCCGCCATCTCTTCATGTTTATGTCTGAGTAAACGACGTGGTTGATGTAATCGACTATGTCACTCTTTTGTCCATCTTGGTCGTGGATTGACACCAAGGTACATGTCAGGGATTCGAGAACTGACCGGATGTCGCTCTCGGGTCGACTAGTGGCAAAAATGCGCAATTTTGGGAGGTGTAACTCGATGAGTGCCTTCAGAAGCTGGAGGACTTTTCCACGTGATGACGGCATCCCAGAATCATCGGGACATTCGTCGAGGGCATCTATGATGAGATAAACTGGGACTTGTCCTAGAATCGTGATCATCCTCCCTAGGCATTGTGTAAGTGCACCATTCGCTGGCTTCTGTGATTCGGAACCTCGACGGTGCGACGAGTACAAGGCGAGAAGGATGTCACAGCAAGAATCGGACTGATCGGCAAGCTGGACAAGGAAAGACGAGAGTAGAGCGCGGACATCCTGCTTTCCCTTGTCCTTATAATCAAAGTAGAAGTATCCCATATGTGCTGACCCAGTGTCCGAGGTGAATTTGATATTCTGAATGACCATGGAGCTAGTCGATAGCCGATGGTATGAGTTGCATTCCTATCAACGAGTTGGCGGGAGGTGACATACCTAAGAACAGTTTTTCCAGATCCCGCTATGAAATTGGAGGTTTGTTAACAATTTGATAGGGGGGGGAACACCAGAAGAACGTACGCTTTCCATGGACCCACATGAAGGAACCGGACTGTTTCCAATCTGCGAACATTTGGCCCTCAGTGAACCAGGTTGCGGTGCCTGTGTGGTGGGTTTCGAATGCGGTGTCGTAATTTACGGAAGGATCTGGGGGAGAGAGCCATCCTCTAAGTGCCTGTCGTAACTTGTTCCCTGTAAGAATGTTTGGGTCCTTACAATTCATGATGGAGTTAGAAGGGGATCACGTACGGTCGAGACTGGTAGGGTTGTTTGCAATTTGTTCAATCGATTCTGGGTACAATATTAGGATTGTGTTGATGACTAGCAGAATACGAATTGCGCACTGTCAAGAACATCGAGAAATGCGTTCTTTTTTCCTTCAAGGCCTTTCACTCTGTCATCGATGCTCTTCACTTTATCGTGGACGCCCTTCATTTTATCGTCGACGCCCTGCACCCTGTCGCGGACACACTGTATCTCGCTGGCGACGCCCTGTGTGAACCTCAGAGCTTGTGCAGACATCATGAGAGCTTCTTCTTGTGTCAGTTTGTCTAACCGACCCAGCGCATCCTTAATTTTAGTATTTCCTACAAGGCTGATGAAAAACGTTTCTTAACATGAGTAAGCTAACAGCGGCCGTCCACCAACGCTGATCGACTCACTCATTTTTCCCCGCTCAAGCATCCGAGTCGCGACGGCAAGGATAGAAAGTACTTCAGTCATGACCCTGACAATTACTTCCTTCATTTCTGCCGTCGGTGTGACTTTGGTATAGGTCTCAAGGCGCCTGAAGAATTTCTCGATTTGGCCAAAGAGTTCAGCGAGTGCGCGTTGACTAGCGCCAAAAGGCTTAACCGCCTGAAAGATATGGGCGTCATAATGGCCCGCACAAAAAAACTGAGATACTTACTAAGAGCAGGATGCCTATCGCAGTAAAGATCACCCCTGCAGGAGGATATGCCTACAAAATCAATATTAGAGTGCTGATCCTGGCCTATTGCCACGAATTTACCATCCCAACTCCAGCGCCGACTGTTTGTAAAACCTGATTGAGTACATCCACTGTCGTGGCTAGCCACTCTCTTGATGTGTCATAGCTGCTCCCGGGTTGACTGAGGCCAGAATTGAAGGATCCTTTTCGGAGGATGGCAAGGACAGCTCCGGGAGATGCACAGGCAGTAATATCGCGAAATAGTGGATGGGAGGGGAGGTCTTTCCCGGTCTCATCCTTATACGCCTTCAAAGCTTGATCAAAAATGGATCGGAAATATGAGGAAGGGTCGGCAGAGGGCGTTTTGGACATGACGCCAGTAGTAGGAGTAGGAGGATAACTGTGACGGGAGGGGGTCTCAGTTGAGTTTACGGGGGCCGATACCTGCCTCATATAAGTTAGTGGGGACACAGGCAGTGACCGGTGACCTAGCTGCAGTGTGTCCTCTGAAAGTTCATTCGGGTCGATCATTCGATCAGCAACCTGTCAACAGTCGTCTCCTTGGCAGTTCACTACCCCCTCGGAAGCCCTAAGATCTGCACAGGCGAGTGAAACAACTGCCTCGTCTACCCTCAAGGGTGGAAGGTTTCCATGTGCGTTTCCGGAATCCCATACCAAGCTGTCACGAGACTCCGTCCAGGATGGAGGGCCAAGGCGCTGTAGGAGTGGCCGCCGTGGCGATTCAATGCCCACAGTGCCCACCTCATACGAACGAGCGCTCTTCAATCGTCATCATATTCACGTCATTTAAACACATCACCAATCCTGAACCACTTTTCCTGGTCACCACTCATCACCGCTGCATTTGCACACGACTGCATGTATAATTCATAATACAGGTATGTTAGGAGGGGATGTTTGTCAAGTGGGCGTTCGGCAAGTGGGCGTTCGGTGGGCGTTTGTCAAGTGGGCGTTCGGTGAGTAAATTGAGCGCTCCGGAGAGCCCGAGACCATGATTGGCACGTGTTGGGAAGGGCGGAGATAGAAATCAAGGCGCGTCCGGTTCCGGTGAAGCGAGCACCCTTACTTACGGCGTGCACGCGAGTTCGAGGATAGAGGAGGAAGTCCTATACGGTATAGCTTTACTTCACTGCCCTTCAGCAGGGCTTCTACTGCTTATATACAAGTGAGCGCCGCAAAGATATTACGACCGAGGCACAAACGAAGAGGGGACATAATGTTGGTAGTGTAGGGAACGAATTTGGTTTGTCAGAGAAAGCGGCGATGCAGAAAGTGTAAGGGACGTCGGGCGCGTGGGTACGAGGAACTAGGATCATAGGATGCATCTGGAGAAGGGGAACGGATACGTGTCACGGGCGCTCCGAAGCGTCTCATTCCGAGCGCAGCGGCATGTCTCGCCTTTCACCGGTCGCGGTTCAGAATTTCTTCCCTCCGCCTTCTTAGATTTCACCAGCTGCCAATATTTATTTTTTTTTACATCATGGTGAGCACCTCCTCCCTACTTATTCGTCGGTGCTGTTTCTGACCAAAACAATAACAGTCTATCCCTTCTACTGCCATGCGTCGTCTTTTGCGCGAGCTGAAGGAGCTCAGGAACAGTCCTCCAGAAGGCATTCGCGTCCAACTGAGCGAGGAGATTGTGCTAGACATTGTGGGTATTATTGAGGGCCCAGGTGGGTCTTCGCGCGGACACCTCGAACAAACACGCTGTGTCGACGCGTTTTCCTTGTAGAGGGAACACCATACCAGGGAGGGTACTTTCGTGTAAAATTTGGATTCACAGAGGAGTTCCCTGCCTCACCACCGAGATGTACGACCTCCTTGTCCCACGTCCAACGTCCGCCTGCGCTCATCTCACGTTGGCAGGTTGGTTCGCCACCAAGATATTCCATCCGAACGTCTCGAACGCAGGAGAGATCTGCGTCAATACCCTCAAAAAAGACTGAAAGTCGCCGTATGGCGCCAGGCACATCCCTGTCACTATCAAGCTCCTGCTTATTTATCCGAATCCGGACTCGGCGCTCGACGAGGAGGCAGGCAAGCTGTTGCAGGAAAACTATCAGAGCTACTGTGAGCGGGCGAAACTTATCACAAGCGTACACGCGATACCTAAGGCGCGTTCCGTGGAGCAATCTTTGTTTAACCAGCTGATCTTAGCACTTTCCTTGTTGTACTCAGGTCCCTCCACCAGAGCTTGCGACATAGTCTGCTCCGGTTGACGCGCGTGATGCGTTTGCTCCCATTTCCACCACGTTTCCGTCCGCCCCTTCTTTACCATCTAGATCGCCACCTCCAGTGTTTTCACCGCAGTAAGGCATCGTCGCAGCAGCAGCGGCGACGATTCTGTTACAGCAGTCCGCATCGATTACACTCTTGGTATCGTCTTCGCTCTCATCGCTTTCAAAAGTGGCCTGCGAGGATGGGAAAGACCGTCATGTATCGCCTGCGCCCCTAGGAACGGCTGATTCGAACGTCCCACTTGTGATTGATCCGGGTGCTACTATGAGCCCAGTAAAGGCGGCCAAGTGCGGTGCAGCTGCTGGGGAGAAGCGCAAGGCGGTCAAGCGGCTGTAAATCGCCCGTAAGGCGGTTGCTCACCCGCCCACTTCCGGATAACTTCCTCTTCATGCAGGATTTCCACAAGTCACGATGAGCACAGGCGAGAGAAGCAGCTGCCTTGACATGATCCTAAATTGTCCTACCATCAATGTTAGGAGGGTTTCCACCTGCGTTTCCACAACTCCGCGTCACGTTGTCATGAGATAATGTCCAGGATGGGGCACAACGCGCTATAGGAGTCGCGGTTCAACGTTCAACGTTCAATGCCCACCTCGCTCACCTCGCCAAACGGATGTACGCCCTCCAAACATAATCTTCCTCGTTCCCATCCAATCCGGCACATATCCCTCCCTGCGTATATATCTCTGTTGGGCAGTTATGTATTTGGCAATTACGACTGGAAAAAGATGTCCAGTGACCTTCCCTGCTTCGATGGCAAGCCGATCTCGCGCACGTGTCGTTAAATGCGCTCTCAGGTGAGTCCCTTTTCTAACGTATATGCACGCGTGTTCAACGAAGTATGTTCTTACCATACAATCATCGATTCCCAGGACATCATTAGCACACAATCATACATCTGCTGTGGCGATACCACAGGCGTGGATTGACAAGCTCGGGAAGACGGAGGGTCGATGCATTGACACCAGGGAGTATCCACGACGGAACTTCGATCTCTGGTGCGTTCCCTCCCATTACTCGCCATCGGTCTAATTTGGCCGAGGAAGGTTACCCTCTGACCACCCGAAATGACTGCTCGACATATGGCCTTCCGCCTACCACGTCACCAATCCCAACACATTTCTCCTAGTCACCACGTATCATCCCCGCGCTTCCCGCAAAGGTATATATCGATCACCCCACCCTATCTAACTTGACTCCATGCTCTGTCCTTGCTCCCCTCAGGGTTGCTTGCGCAACACATCCAGTGTGGGGACCAGCAGCGATGTTACCAACTGGTCCGCTCGTTTCATGGATCCCAATGAGTTTCCTGAGGTACAAAACAGGATCTCCCCTTCAGCTGTGGTCACCTGGGTCAGGGTACCACGGGAGAGCGTACGTGTTACTGTGTCTCTTCTTCCCCGAGATCGAGGAGACCGTCGTACCCGTGGGCGAGGTGCGCAACTGTCGCGGACGACGCTCACGTACGTCTAGTTGCTATCAATAGAAGGCCAATGTCAAGCCTGTAAGCGGATGTGCGGAGAGAGCGGCCGGACGAGGGGGAGCACATCGAGACTCGCCGTGATTTGCGCTAGACAGGTTCCTGTGCGCCTCCAATGCTTCGTTGTACTAGAGTACTAATGTGGTCCTCCAGAACGTGACAGGTGACTGGCCTGGCTGTGTCCTCAGCACGCTCAGCAGAAGGAACTTCATTGACCTTGGAAGTTCATGTCGATCATCGATCAGCAGGAGCGGAGTTGGACGCACCCTCGTCTCTAACAGGGATTTTCCTCGCCGGAAGAAACACTGACGCCTCTCCCCTCAGGCAATTGGTCCTCCCACTCCCCCGAGCCCTCAGACGACCTCCTCGTCGTTTTTCGAGCTCTCCCCAAGCTATGACTTGCAAGCGCGAGGAAAATACTTGCCTCGACATGACCCTGAATTGCCGTACCCTCGAGGTTGGGAGAATCTCCACGTGTGTTTCCGCAATCCTTCGCCAAGCCGGTCACGAGGCTCCACTGCTACGCGCAATGGTCTAAGACGGGGCACAAGGCGATGCAGGAGTCGTGATTCAACGTTGACCGCCCACCTCTCCCACCTTGCTACACGAACGCACGCTCTCCAATCATCATCCATATTCACATCCTTTCTGTCCAACTGAGCGCGTATTACAAACCACTTACCCGGCTTCTCCATCTTCAATAGCAAGTATATCCCCCGTGCGTGTGCTGTTAGCTGTGCTGCTCTCCGGTGCACCCTTCTTCCCACGTCATTGTCAGAGTCCGCTTTCCGCCCTCCATGGATGCGGCCACCCACAGACGTATGCCCTAACCCCACTACCATCGATTGTTAAGAGATCAACAGCGCGCTATCGGATGCATTTGTCGTGACCATCTATCAAGCGCGAGCGGCTGCGTTGAGATCAAGGAGCATTCTGGACAGATCCTCAACTCTTGGGGTGTCCTCCCCTACTACTCCTCCCCCGTTAAGCTGGATCTGCTCTGTGTTGAGGAAGACTATTTGGTGACTCGAGAAGACTGCTCGACATGGCCTTCGCTCATCACATCGCTGATCCTGACTCGCTTTTGCTCAATGCCGCGCTTGCAGCGAACGCAACGCACTATCATTTACTATTCGCTTTCTTCCATCACGCCATCTCACTTCACTCTATCCTCCGTCCTTGCTCTCCTCTAGCTATGCACAGCTGGAGCAACACACCACCGGCGGACCATTCATCTCAGCTTACCACCACTGGCCATGGATTACGTCAGTAATGGCCGAATTTGGTAGCTGGCTAAGGTCAAGCCGGTCAAGTCTCGTGACCGGCTGGTTCAATTGAGCCAGCTCAGCTACCCTTTCCCCCTCAACAACACCGCATCATCATGCGCCTCGGCCGTCAACACTGTGCTGTCGCCACACACCCTATGGATTTCTTAAGCCACTGTGTTGAAAATAGGGTCAAAATGTGCGTTGTGTTTTTTCTTTCCTTCGATGCACGGCTGCTATGGGCCACGCGCCGCCTCGACAAGCACGACCGTCACCAACTTGACGCAGAACATTTCCCGCGCCACCTTGTTTCTGGACAGCCGACGACAGTCTTGTCATGACTCTGGGTTGGACCATGTCCGATATGCCGACACCATCAGTTTGACCAATAGTGTCAAGAGCTGTCAGACCAGTTACTGGTATCACAGCCTGCCAGGCCCAGCACGGGCCGGCAGTGGTTACCATTTTGGGAACACTAGCGAACAGCGGATGTCGACAGTTATGACACTAGTGTCGATTTTGACTGACACCAACTTTCTTGACCTTTTTTGACCAGTGTCGATGCGACCATGACAAGACTGGGCCGACGAGGACGACGAACAATTCCCACCACCACGCGCCTTGCCGGCGTGGTGTCTACCCTCCGCCTTGCCCCTCCCCTCAGGGCAGCTACAATGACGACGACGACGACGACTTTCACCTCCAAAGCACACGTCACCAGGGTGACGTCAGCTTCCTCTTCCCCCTCCTTTTGACGCAGCTGCGACGACGACGTTCGCACCACGCATGCGACAACCCTGTGACACCCACTTCCACTTCCTTTCGGGCGGTTACGACGACGACGACAACGATCGTCACGCGTCTCACATGCGACGTCAGGTTGTTTCCAGTCCGCCTCAACTTGTAAGCGGCATATCCCACAACCACGACAGCGACGCGGTGCCATCCCCGTTGGATAGGGAAGGAGCAGAGGTCAGAGGTCACATAGCGAGGAAGTCACGGGACTAGTGCATATAGCGGATCTATTGGTTCGACCGACGACTCTGAAGGTGCGACCCCTCTCTCCACCGTCTTGCCTCAAGGACGAACGACCACGTGGTGATACGCTACCCAATGTCAATGCGGCGCCCCTTCACATTGTTGAAGGGATCACCTTAAAAATTAAAATAGATTCGATTATGAAAAAAAAATGTAATTACATTCATTCTTATAATTACTTCAATGCTGGACGTGGGCCAGACGCGTTGACGTTCGTGTGCGTTGTCCGCGTCCAACCAAAACGGTAGTGAACCTCGAGGCTGTCTGAGCCGGCATGAACTCAAGTAGTGTTGCCGCGGTCCAATGCAAGCCGGACCAAGTTGTCAACTTGGTTCAACTTGCGCCGTCGAGTTGACACCGGGATGACTTGCAAGTTCGGGGCTCACGGATCGTTCCCACAGCCAATGAAATTAATCTACTTTATAGCCTCCCCGTGACTGGTTAGACACGTAACATTCCATTGATTTATTATGTTATCAGATAAGGCTTATCCCCTTTTTTTCCCGAACAGATCGAATATGATACTTGTCAGTTGAGGTGGTCTGGGTCACACGGTCTTGCAAAAATACTAATCTGATTCTTTCTGTCGCAGACCAGAAACTACTTGTGTAAAAAATTAAACAAATACGCGAGGTATCTCTTAAGTACACCTAAAAAGTAGCCATATATACCGCTCTTCTGGCCACTGCGCACATAGTCCGACAACAACTGCTTCATCTCATCGTCGCCTGTCCTCGTTGCAATCCATAATGGTGTTCTTCCCCTCTCGCCCCGCACGTTGGGATTTGCACCACAGTCGAGCAGCACCTGCACAGCAGCAGCATTGAGCTCGCACGATGATGCCATATGCAGTGGCGTCGAGCGGTGCATATCCTGCGCATCCACATCATCGGTCCAATAATAACCGCATAATGTGGCGCTCCCCGGCCTTGGACGCGAGGTGTAGTGGTGTTTCGCCCTGTCTGTTCCCCACGTGAACATTTGCACCAGATTCGAGCAGCAGCTTCGCGGCCTCGACATCCGATTGAAATGATGCCGCATGCAGCGGAGTCCAATGGAAGGTATCCTGCACGTCCACATGCGCACCTCGCTCCAATAATAACCGGATGATGTCGCGTCCCCCGGCCTCGGATGCGAGGTGTAGTGGTGTATCGCTTTGTCTATTCCGCCCGTGAATATCTGCACCATAATCGAGCAGCAGCTCCGCGGCCTCGACATTCGATTGGGACGATGCCTCATGCAGCAGAGTCGAGTCGTTGGTATCCTGCGCGTCCACATGCGCGCCTCGCTCCAATAATAACCGGATGATGTCGCGTTCCCCGGCCTTGGATGCGAGGTGCAGTGGTGTCTCGCCCTGTCTGTTCCGCACGTGGATATCTGCACCATATTTGAGCAGCAGCTTCGCGGCCTCGACATTCGATTGGGATGATGCCTCATGCAGCGGAGTCGAGTCGTTGGTATCCTGCACGTCCACATGCGCGCCTCGCTCCAATAATAACCGGATGATGTCACGTTCCCCGGCCTCGGATGCGAGGTGCAGTGGTGTCTCGCTTTGTCTGTTCCGCCCGTCAATATCTGCACCATATTCGAGCAGCAGCTCCGCTGCCTTGACACTCGATTAGGACGATGCCTCATCCAGCGGAGTCGACTCGCTGGTACCGTGCATGTTGACATCCGCGCCTTGCTCCAGTAATACCCGCATTATGCTGTCATACCCGTGCCTGGATGCAATGTGTAGCAGTGTCTGGCCGTGTCTGTTCCCCACCTGAACATTCGCACCAGAATCGAGCAGCAGCTGCGTAGCTGCGACATATTGTTTGCATGATGCCTCATGCAGCGGGGCGGAATGATTGGTGTCCTGCGCGTTCACATCCGCACCTCGGTCCAGTAATAACTGCATCATGTCGCGGTGTCTGACCTTCACTGTTCCGCATGTGAACATTTGCATCGGACTCGAGCAGCAGCTTTACGGCTGTGAAATGCCGTTTGTATGATGCTTCATGCAGCGGAGTCGAGTCGTTGGTGTCCTGCGCGTCCACATCCGAACTTCGGTCCAGTAATAACCGCATCATGTCGCAATATCCGCGTCCAGACGCGAGGTGTAGTGGTGTTTCGCCTTGACTGTTCCGCATGTGAACATTTGCACCATATCCGAGCAGCAGCTCCGCGGCCTCGACGTTCCATTGGAGTGATGTCTCATGCAGCGGAGTCGAGTGGTTGGTATCCTGCACATCCACATGCGCGCCTTGCTGCAGTAATAACCGCATGATGTCGCAATATCCACCCCGGGACGCGAGGTGTAGTGGTGTCTGGTGGGAGCTATCATGGGCACGGACATCCGTATTGCGTATGAGCAGCATTCGGGCAAACTTGACGAGGTTACTGGTTGCTGCTGGACCCGGTGGTGTCCTGCTTTTTTTCCTACGGCCATTCACGTCTGCGCCGCTGCCAAGCAGCCACTGCACCATATCGAGGTGTCCCCGGCCCGATGCTAAATGTAGTGGGGCCAGACCATAGCTGTTCCAAACATCCACGTCTACGCAGTGAGGAAATAGTACCCGTGCGACCTCGACATGTCCGCCGGCCGCCGCTGCGTGAAATAGTGTACCGTAGCGACCATTTCTGGCATTTACATCTTGCGGATGCTTCGAAATGAGATGTTTGACCATGCCAGGGAATCCCAACTTCGCTACGCAGTACAAGGGAGCTGCCTCTAATGGGTGCGGATTCCGCGTCCTCTCCCACGACAGGTTGCGCGCGCACAGCCGCGCAGCAAAATGCGGTTTCTCTCCATCAAGCAGATAGTCGATCCCATCTCCTATCTGTGATATCACATTCCCGACCTCGGCATGGCTGCCGAAATGGGTAGCGGCATAATCGGCTAACGGGAAGCTCTTCATACTCCCCTTGTCGGTGTTGTAGTCCAACCGAAGCAGGACAGCAAGGCAAGCTTGCGCCATCACTGTGTGCGCAGCCTCGGCGTCGATATGATAGTGGGATCCCTCTTGTAAGGCGGCAAGGCGTTCCGAGGTGAGGAATTCCTTCACAGAAAAGTGGGAAAACTGAACGATCCGCGATCCGCGGTCCTCGATAATGGTAATCAGACTCGAGCATGCTGCCACAATCGCTTGTTCTTGGTCTTCCAAGCGTAAATCCACATTCAGTGTTGGAACCCCTCCTGCGCTGAGATCAACCGCAAGTACTTCAGCGAGTTCCTCGACACGAAGCGGACGGACAGCAACCGTGAGGCATTGCAACAGTCGATATGAGTGGTCTCTATTCTCCTTGGCGATTTCCCGTAGTACACGACTATAAGTCTCGTCCAGGGTGTCAGGCAATTCTTCAAGAGTACGCCGCACACTCAGTGCAAGACAGCGACGTAGCCGTTCAAGTTGACAGTAGACCCAGCGAAACCTACTCCAAGGTATGAGCAAGTATAAAAACTAGAGAGACGTCCTCACATTCCACCGGCTCTATCTGAGAGCGTCTTGATCACCAACTTCTTGTCATCCTCCCGCCATCTCTTCATGTTTACGTCCGAGTAAACAACGTAGGTAATGTAGTCGACTAAGTCACTCTTTTGTCCATCTTGGTTGTGAAGTGATATCGAGGTACTACATGTCAGGGGTTCGAGAACTGTCCGGATGTCGCTCTCAGGTCGACTAGTGGCAAAAATGCGCAAATTTGGAAGGTGCAACTCGACGAGTGCCTTCAGAAACTGGAGGATTTCTCCACGCGATGAGGGTATCCCAGAACCATCGGGATATTCATCGAGGGCGTCGATAATGAGATAAACTGGGACTTGTTCCGGAATCGTGATCATCCCCTGGAGGCATTGCGTAAGTACACCATCCGTTGGCTTCTGTAACTTGGTGCCACGACTGTGTGACGTGTACAAGGCGAGAAGGACGTCACAGCAAGAATCGGACTGATCGGCGAGCTGGACAAGGAAAGACGAGAGTAGAGCGCGGACATCCTGCTTGCCCTTGTCCCCAAAGTCGAAGAAGAAGAATCCCATACACGCTGACCCATTGTCGCAGATGGATTCGACATTCTGAATGATCGTAGAGCTAGTCAATAGTCGATGGTATGAGTTGCATTCCTGCCAACGAATTGGCAGGAGGTGACATACCTAAGAACAGTTTTTCCAGATCCCGCTATGAAATCGGAGGTTCGTTAGCAAATTCCGAAGGCGCAAACACCAAGAGTACGTACGCTTTCCGTGGACCCACATGAAGGAACGGGACTGTTTCCAATCTGCGAACGTTCGGCCCTCAGTAAACCAGGTTGCAGTGCCTGCGTGGTGAACTTTGGATGCGGTGTGGTAATTGACGGAAGGATCTGGGGGAGAGAGCCATTCCCTAAGTTCCTGTCGCATCTTGTTTCCTGTAAAAATGGTTGAGCCTTTACCACCCGTGATGGGTATATAACAGGATCACATACGGTCGAGACTGGTGGGGTCGTTTTCTACTTCTTTAACTGACTCTGCGTTAGGATTGTATCGGTGACTAGCCAATAAGATTTTGCCTTCAAGGCCTTTCATCAAGTCGCGGACGCCATGCACCTCGCCGCCGACACGCATCAATTTGTCTTCGACGGCATCTACTTTGTCATCGACGCCCTATGTGGCCTTCGGAGCTTGTGCAGCCAAAGTGAGAGCTTCTTCTTGCGTCAGCTTGTCTAACCGACTCAGTGCATCCTCAATTTCAGTATTTCGTACAAGGCTGATGAAAAACGTTTCTTAACATGGGTAAGCCAACGCGGTCGTCCACCAACGGGATCAACTCACTCATTTTCCCCCGCTCAAGCATCCGAGTCGTGACAGCAAGGATAGAAAGTACTTCAGCCATGATCTTGACAATTACTTCCTTCATTTCTGGCGTCAGTCTGAATCTGGTATAAGTGTCAAGGCGCCTGAAGAATTTCTCGATTTGGCCAAAGAGTTCAGCAAGTGCGCGTTGACTAGTGGCGCCAAGAGCCTTAACCGCCTGAAAGATATGGACGTCACAATAGCCCGCACAAAAAGCTGAGAGAGATGCTCACTAAGAGGAGGATGCCTATCGCAGTAAAGATCACCCCTGCAGGAGGAAATACCTACAAAATCAATATCAGAGCGCTGATCCTGGCCTATTGCCACAAACTTACGATCCCAACACCAGAGCCAACTAGTCGTAAAACATGACCAAATGCATCCACTGTCGTAGCCAGCCACTTTCTTGATGTGTCATTGCCGCTCCCAGGTTGACCGAGACCAGGATCGAAGCATTCCTTTTGGAGGATGGCAAGGACAGCTTCGGGAGATCCACAACATGCAGTAATCTTGTGAAATAGTGGATGGGAGGGGAGGTCTTTCCCGGTCTTATCCTTGTATGCCTCCACAGCCGTGTCGAAAATGGATTGAAAGTGCAAGGACGGGTCAGTCGTAGGGTGAATCTTGGACATGTCGTTCGGGTGGGGGGATTACGGTGAAACGGTCTAAACACACATACATATACACCTTGCTTCATATACAGACAAAAATAATGGTCCCCAAGACGTCGTGGGGTACATGGCTATGTCCTCGGTGAGTACAGTACGATGGAAGCGGGGCAGTGGCACTGGCAGAAGCTTCATTGGCAGTCGTGAGAGATTCGAGAATACAAACACAGCCACTGTTAGGTCATTTTCCGGACAGAATAGGTGAGTGATGACTAGGGACCAGTGAATGGTTGGGGGCCCAGGGCAATTCAGTATGGCCGTCAACAATGTCAGCCACGGAGTATATCTCCAGAAGATCTGGAGCTTAACAAAACGAGAATGTTCTACTCCGACTTTCGCGCCTGAGGCTCGGATTCAAGTCGGACCATTAGGCGCTTCGTGACCGGGGTCCTCCGAACAGCCTCGTTCTATTCGGAACCTTGACATTCTCACCAGAACAATTCTACTTGTCCAAGACAACCTGTCCTTGGCACATGGATTATGTTCGTGCACTGCTTTGACGTAGTTTCGTGCGCCTTTATCCGGTTTTGTTGTCTTTCATTTTTCACGCACTATTTGACAAGAAAGGCAATACGCCAAGGGACCTCCGAGTCATGTTGTTCCCTATATTGGCGCGCAGTCAGGAACATTGATTCCTTGTCTGGGCAGATGAGGTACCACAATTACTTGGCCACTGTTTCCACTCGTCGGGGGACAGTAAGTGCAATTTTTCCTTCGCTTCTCTCGAAGCGGTCAAAAAACACACATAGTAGTACACGTAGTACTGTATCCTCGACTGTTGGACCGGACCGCAGTTGCGGACCGGTACCGCACGGGATTCATCTTCGTCATGAATGATATCGAGGAACATGTTAAAGGTTCGAGAACAATCCAGATATCGCTCTCAGGATGACCGGTAGCAAAAACGCGCAAATTTGGTATGTGCGACTCGACGAGTCCCTTCACAAGCTCGAGGACCTTCCCACGCGATGAGGGTATCCTAGAACCATCGGGACATTCGTCGAGGGTGTCGATGAGAAAAATCGGGACTTGTCCCAAAATCGCGAGTATCCCCTCGAGGGATTGCATCAGTGCGTCATTCGCCGGCTTCTGTAACTCGGAGCCAGGACGGTGTGACGAGTACAAGGCGAGAAGCATGTCGGAGCAAGAATTGGACTGATCGGCGAGCTGGACGAGGAAAGACGAAAGCAGAGCACGGACATCCTGGTTTCCTGCGTCCTTAAAGTAGAATGCCATATATGCTGGTCCAGTGTCGGAAATAGATTTGATATTCTGAATGATCGTGGAGCGGGTCGATAGTATGAGTTGCATTGCCGTTGGTGGGAGGTGACATACCTAAGAAAGTTTTTCCAGATCCCGCTATGACATTGGATGTTCGCTAAAACAGCGAAGGCGCAAAGACAGAGAGAATGTACGTATTTCCTGGACCCACAGCAGGGAACCGGACCGTTTCCAATCTATGAACATTCGGCCGTCAGTGAACCAGGTCGCATTGCCTGCGTGGTGAGCTTCGGATCTGGGGGGAGAGCCTTTCTCTAAGTGTCTGCCACAACCCGTTCCCTATAGGAGTTATGACAGGATCACGCACGGTCGAGACTGGTAGGGTCATTCAATCTCCTCTGCATAAAATGTGAGAGTTGTATCGACGGCTAGTTGGACAGGGTTTGCGCACCGTCAACAACTTCTAAAAGCACGTTCCTTTTTCCTTCAAGGCCCTTCACTCTGTCCCTAATAGCCTCCACCCTGTTGTCGACGCCCTGTATACGGTCGCGACCACACTATACCTTGCTGGCGACGACCTGTGTGGACTTCAGGGCTTGTGCAGCCGCAGTGAGAGCTTCTTGCGTCAGTTTTTCTAACCGACCTAGCGCATGCCCAATTTCAGCATTTCCCACAAGGTTGACGAGAAACGTTTCTTAACACGGGTAAGTCAATAGCGGTCGTCCATCAACGGTGATCGACTCACTCATTTTTTCCACTCAATCACCCATATCGCAGCGCTATGGATAGAAAGTACTTTCTCGATGATTACTTGCTTCATTTCCAGCGTCAATGGAACTTCGGTATAAGTGTCAAGGCGCGTGAAGAATTCCGCGATGTAGCCAAAGAGCTCAGTGAGTACACCCTGACTAGCGAAAGAGCCTTAGCCACCTGAAAGATATGGGCGTCACAATAGCCGAATCGAAGGAGACACGTACTGTGAGAAGGATGCCAATCACAGTAAAGATCACCCTCGCAGGAGGATATGCCTACAAAGTCAATACCAGAGTGCTGATCCCGGCCTATTGCCTCGAACTTCTGAGGACTTACCAGGCCAACGCCGGCGCCAACTGCTTGTAAAACCCGGTTGAGTACATCCACTGTCGTTGCCAGGCAACTCTCTTGATGTGTCATGGCTGCTCCCAGGTTGACAGAAACCCGAATCAAAGGATTCCTTCCTGAGGACGGCCTGGATAACTTCGGGGGATCCGCATGCGGCGAGATCGCGACACAATGGATACAATGGGAGGTCTTTCAGTTCCCGGTCTTATCCTTGTACACTCCCAAAAGCTTCACCAAAGACGGATCGAAAGAGTGAGAGGTCGGTAGTAGAGGGCGTGTGGGACATAGCGCGAGTGATGAAAGAATAGCCGTGACGGGAGGGTCTTTGCTCGGGTTGGGAGGGAGAAAGGGATTCAGTGATCAGTGACCTGGCTGTTGACTCTTCTGCCGAGTAGTACGTAACTTATAAGTTAGTACTGTACCCCTGACAGTCCATCCTCTCCTCTCCTTCTCCTTTGGGTAGTACTTTGGCCGCCTCTCTCATCTCTGGCACACGCGAGAGAAGCAACTGCCTCGTCTACCCTCAAATGGTAGGAGGGTTTCCATGTGAAGCTATCATGAGATCATGATAACGTCCAGGATGAGCCACAACGCGCTATACGAGTCACGGTTCGATCATGATGCCCACCCCCCCCCCGCCGAACGAACATACGCCCTCCAATCATCATCTTTGCCTCGTTCCCGTCTCTAACCCGGCGCTTATCCTCCCTGCACACGCATTCACACACGTTTTTTTCTCTGATGAGCAGTTGCGTGCGTGTCATGATCATGCTCTCCAACCTAGGTCCAGTTGCTGGCCGGGAGAGCCTTAGACGACCCGCTGTCATGTCCAAGGCCGTTAACGAAGTATGCCCTCGCCATACTGTCACCGATTCCCAAGATCATTGACGCGTTGAAAACAAGGAGTATCTTCGATTTCCGGTGTGTTACCTCCTACTATTACTCCTCCCCGTAAAGTCCGGTCTGATTTGGCCGAGGACGGTTATTCGGTGTCCACTTGAAATGACTGCTCGGCACATGGCCTTCGCCTACCACATCGCCAATCCTGGCTCATTTCCTGTTCACCACGTATCGTTCCCGCGCGTCCTGCAAATGCATATGCCATTCATCCCACACTTTTCTCCACCACACAGACTGGCCGGGTAGTTCGAAGGCCTTCGTAGCGTCGAGCGACGTCGGCCAAGTAGTTATGAGAGAACTAGGACGTATCTGGAGAAAGGGAGTAACTTGTATGAGCAGTATGGAAAGCGGCGATGTTCAAGTAACTTCTTAATATCGATCGACTAGAGGCAATGGGGAAAGTAAACGTAAAATGAAGGACGTACTGAGCTAGTCTTCATTCAGGTTTTGTTACGTAGCTCTTCGACGAGGGAGGTTTCGGAGAGGGTCGTTGAGGTTGAAAGACAACGCGCGGAACGGAAGTACGTCTCAGTTTGGTATCCCAGGCGTCGGGCGCTCAGCCACGGTAAGCCTTACCTGAGTCACCTCTTACACTACGAGTCCACCAATGTTAAGCCCTCAGACTGACACCGGGCCATCCCAGGAGTCAGAATCAACCCATGCACCAGGGTGGTCATCAAGGTCCCTGGTTCACGACCTAGAGTCGAATATCCGATTTGTACTCAGCATGTCACAACATTTTATCAACGGTGCCAGGCTCTCATGAGGCTGGAACTGGGTAGTGGGAGGCACAAACGTAACCGTGACCTTACAGCGCATCTCCCGGATGCTGTTTGAGGTATCGCCAGGCTTCCTCCACACTCATCCTTTTGTATGATCGGCTACTCACTTCCTTACATAAATCGAAACCACATGGTCACTCGTCTAACCTTTTTGTTTTCGCCATATCCCTAGCACCATGTCGCACGGTCTTGCAAAAATGCTAATCTGATCATCCTTTCGGTCGTAGACTAGAAACTACTTGTGTAAAGTACTACAAAAAATTAAACAAAGACGCGAGGTCTATCTCTTAAGTACCCCTAAGAAGAAGCTGTATATACTGCTCTTCTGATCACTGCGCACATAGCCCGACAATAACCGCTCGATCTCCTGATAGCCTCTCTCCGAAGCGATCTGTAATGGCGTCATGCCTCTCTTGTTCCGCACGTTGGGATTTGCGCTACGGTCGAGCAGTAGCCGCACAGCAGCGGCGCTGGCTTCCTCCCATGACTCTAATGCCATATGCATCGGCCTTGAGCGGTGCTTATCCTGCACGTCCACATCCGCACCTCGCTCCAGTAATAATCGCATGATATCGCAATGTCCACCCCGGGATGCGAGGTGTAGTGGTGTCTCGCCTTGACTGTTCCGCATGTGAATGTTTGCACCATATTCGAGCAGCAGCTCCGCAGCCTCGACCTTCGGTTGGGATGATGCCTCATGCAGCGGGGTTGAGTGGTTGGTATCCTGTACGTCCACATCCGCGCCTCGCTCCAGTAATATCTGCATTATGCTGCGATATCCGCGCGTCGATGCGAGGTGTAGTGGTGTCTCGCCTTGACTGTTCCGCGTGTGAACATTTGCACCATATTCGAGCAGCAGCTCCGTGGCCTCCACCTTCCATTCAGATAATGCCCTATGCAGCGGAGTCAAGCAGTTGGTATCCTGCACATCCACATCCGCGCCTCGCTCCAGTAATACCCGCATTATGTTGCGATATCCGCCCCCGGACGCGAGGTGGAGTGGTGTCTCGCCTTGACTGTCCTGCATGTGAACATTGGCACCATATTCCAGCAGCAACTCCGCGGCCTCGTCCTTCGATCGGGATAACGCATCATGCAGCGGGGTCAAGTGGTTGGTATCCTGCACGTCCACATTCGCATCTCGCTTCAGTAATACCTGCATTATGCTGCGATATCCGCGCCTGGACGCGAGGTGTAGTGGTGTCTCGCCTTGACTGTTCTGCATGTGGACATTCGCACCATATTCGAGCAGCAAATCCGCTGCCTCGACCTTCAATTGGGATAACGCCTCATGCAGCGGGGTTGAGTAGTTGGTATTCAGCACGTCCACATCCGCGCCTCGCTCCAGTAATACCCGCATTATGCTACGATATCCGCGCTTGGACGCGAGGTGGAGTGGTGCCTCGCCTTGGCTATTCCGCATGTGAACATTGGCACCATATTCGAGCAGCAACTCCGTGGCCTCGACCTCCCATTGGGATGATGCCTTATGCAGCGGAGTCGAGTGGCTGGTGTCCTGCACATCCACATCCGCGCCCCGCTCCAGTAATACCCGCATTATGCTGCGATATCCGCCCCAGGACGCGAGGTGTAGTGGTGTCTCGCCTTGACTGTTCCGCATGTGAACATTTGCACCGGATTCGAGCAGCAGCTCCGCGGCCTCGACGTTCCATTGGGATGATGCCTTATGCAGCGGAGTCGAGTGGTTTGTATCCTGCACGTCTACATCGGCGCCTCGCTCCAGTAATAACCTCATGATATCGCAATGTCCACACTGGGATGCGAGGTGTAGTGGTGTCTCGCAGTAGGTGTCACGGGTATGGATGTCCGCATCGCGTAAGGGCAACTTTGGAGCAAACTTGAGGAGTTTACGGGGTATTTTTGGGTGCAGCGGGATCCTTCTGTCCTTCCGACGACCATTCACATCTGCGTCGCCATCAAGCAACCACTGCACCATATCAAGGTGCCCCCAGCCTGACGCTAAATGTAGTGGAGTCTGACCATCCCTCTCCCAAACGTCCGTGTCTGCGCAGTGGGGGAGTAGTAGTTGTGTGACCTTGACATGTCCCCTGGCCACCGCCGCGTGAAATGGTGTGCCGTGGAGACCACTTCTAGTATTTACATCTTGTGGACGCTTCGAAATGAGATGTTGAACCATGCCAGGGAATCCCAACTCCGCTACGCAGTATAAGGGAACTGCCCCCCGTAGCTGCGGATTCCGCGCGCTCGACCGTGGGTTGCGCGCCCAGAGCCACGTAGCAAAATGCGGTTTCTCTGCATCAAGCAGATAGTCGATCCCATCTCGTATCCGTGATATCACATTCCCGAATTCGGCATGACTATCGAAATGTGTAGCAGCATAATCGGCTAAAGGGAGGCTCTTCACACGCTCCTTGTCGATGTTATAGTCCAACCGAAGCAGGACAGCAAGGCAAGCTCGCGCCATCACGTTGTGCGCATCCTCGGCGTCAATATGATAGTGGGATCCACCTTGTAAGGTGGCAAGGCGTTCCGAGGTGAGGAATTCCTTCACAGAAAAGTGGGAAAACTGAACGATCCGCGATCCGCGGTCCTCGACAATGGCAATCAGACTTGAACATGCTACCACGATGGCTTGTTCTTGGTCCTCCCAGCGTAAATCCATATTCAGTGTTGGAACCCGTCCCGCGCTGAAATCAACGGCAAGTACTTCCGCGAGGTCCTCGACACGAAGTGGACGGACGGCCACCGTCAGGCATTGTAAAAGTCGATATGCGTGGGCTCTATTCTCCTTGGCGATTTCCCGTAGTACACGGCTATAAGTCTCGTCCAGGGTGTCAGGCAATTCGTCGAGAATACGCCGCACACTCGGCGCAAGACAGCGACGTAGCCGTTCAAGTTGACAGTAGACCCAGCGAAACCTACTCCAAACCATGAGTAAGTATGAAGACTAGAGAGAGACGTCCTCACATTCCACCGGCTCTATCTGAGAGCGTCTTGATCACCAACTTCTTGTCATCCTCCCGCCATTTCTTCATGTTTACGTCCGAGTAAACAATGTAGCGGATGTAATCGACTATGTCACTCTTTTGTCCATCTTGGTCGTGAATTGATATCGAGGTACATGTCAGAGGTTCGAGAACTGTCCGGATGTCGCTCTCGGGTCGACTAGTGGCAAAAATGTGCAAATTTGGAAGGTGCAATTCGGCGAGCCCCTTCACAAGCTGGAGGACCTTCCCACGTGACGACGGTATCCCAGAACCATCGGGACATTCGTCAAGGGCGTCGATAATGAGATAAATTGGGACTTGTTCCAGGGTCTTGAGCATCCGTTCGAGGCATTGGATAAGTGCACCATTCGCCGGCTCCTGTAACTCAGAGCCACGACGGTGTGACGAGTACAAGGCGAGGAGTATGTCGCAGGAAGCGTTGGACTGATCGGCGAGCTGGACAAGGAAAGATGAGAGTAGAGCACGGACATCCTGCTTTCCCTTGTCCTTAAAATCAAAGAAGAAGTATGTCATATATGCTGACCCAGTGTCGGAGATAGTTTTGATACCCTGAATGATCGTGGAGCTGGTAGATAGTCGATAGTATGAGTTGCATTGCTATCAAAGAGTTGGTGGGAGGCGACATACCTAAGAACAGTTTTTCCAGATCCCGCTATGAAATCGGCGGCTCGTTAGCAAACAGCGAAGGCGAAAAGACCGGGATAACGTACGTTTTCCATGTACCCACAGGAAGGAACCTGACTGTTTCCAATCCGCGAAGGTTCGGCCCTCAGTGAACCAGGTGGCAGTGCCTGTATGGTGAGCTTCGGATGCAGTGTTGTAGTTGACGGAAGGATCTGGTGGAGAGAGCCATTCTCTAAGAGCCTGTCGCAACTTGTTTCCTGTAAGAGTGGTTGAGCCTTTACTGCCCGTGATGGGTGTATGACAGGACCACGTACGGTCGAGACTGGTGGGGTCGTTTGCCACTTTTTCAATCGACTCTGCGTACAACGTTAGGATTGTATCGATGACTAGGCAATACGATTTGCGCACCGTCAAGGATGTCATGAAACGCTTTCCTTTTTCCTTCAAGGCCCTTCACCACGTCGCCGATGCACCGCACCCTGTCGTGGACGCCGTGCACCTCGCTGCCGACACGCATCAGTTTGTCATCGAAGTCTTGTGTGGCCTTCAAAGCTTGTGCAGCCACAGTGAGAGCTTCTTCTTGTGTCAGTTTGTCCAACCGACCCAGCGCATCCTTAATTTCAGTATCTCCTACAAGGCTGATGAAAAATGTTTCTTAACATGGGTAAGCTAATAGCGGTCGTCCACCAACGGTGATCGACTCACTCATTTTTCCCCGCTCAAGCATCCTTGTCGCAACGGCAAGGATAGAAAGTACTTCAGCCATGATCTTGACAATTACTTCCTTCATTTCTGCCGTCAATGTGACCTCCGTATAGGTGTCAAGACGCCTGAAGAATTTCTCGATTTGGCCAAAGAGTTCAGCGAGTGCCCGTTGATTAACGCCGGGACTAGCGCCAAAAGCCTTAACCGCCTGAAAAATATGGACGTCATAATAGCCCATCCAAAAAAAACTAAGAGAGATACTTACTGAGAGGAGGATGCCTATCGCAGTAAAGATCACCCCTGCAGGAGGATATACCTACAAAATCAATATCAGAGCGCTGATCCAGGCCTATTGCCACGAACTTACGACCCCAACACCAGCGCTAACTGTTTGTAAAACCTGATTGAGTACATCCACAGTCGTAGCCAGCCACTCTCTTGATGTACCATGGCTGCTCCCGGGTTGACCGAGGCCAGAATCGAAAGATTCCTTTCGGAGGATGACAAGGACGGCTTCGGGAGATGCACAGGCAGTAATGTCGCGAAATAGTGGATGGGAGGGGAGGTCTTTCCCGGTCTTATCCTTATACGCCTTCAAAGCTTGATCAAACATGGATCGGAAATACGAGGAAGGGTCGGTAGAGGGCGTGTTGGACATGGCGCTAGTAGTGGGAGGATGACTGACAGGAGGGGGTCAGTTTAACTTACGGGATACCTGCCTCACATGTAAGTTAGGGACACAGGCACCTAACTCGAAGCGGATTATGTAAGATAGCACCCTGGCAACTCGTCGTCTCCCTTGACAACTGTCCTCTCTAAGTTAAGTCACCGTGAGCAAGGGCAGGAGGGTTTCCACGTGCGTTTCCGGATTCAAGTTCCCACACCCAGCTGTCACGAGACTCCGTCCAGGATGGTGGGCACAAAGCGCTGTAGGAGTGGCGATTCAATGCCCACCTTGCCCACCTCACTATGCGAACATGCGCTCATGATCAGGCCCACCAATCGTCATATTCACGGCATTTCTCCAACCAGGTATATCCCTTCTTGTCCAAAAAACATCACCAATCCTGCATCACGTTTCCTGTTCACCATTCCTCACCATCGCACTTGCGCATGCATGTATCATTCACAATACAGGTATGTCAGGACTCACTCAGGAGGGGGTGTTTGTCAAAGGGGCGTTCGGTGAGTAGATTGAGCGCAGCTCCGAAAAGTCACGCGAGGGTCGAGACCGTGATTGGCACGTGCTGAGAAAGGCGGAGATAGAAATCAAGGCGCGTCTGGTCCTGGTCGCGGTTCAGTTTTCGACAACTTGAACTTTCTTCCCTCCGCCTTCTCAGATTTCACCGGTTGCCAATCTTTTTTTACATCATGGCGAGCACTTCCTCCCCACTTGCTCGTTGGTGCTGCTTCTGACCTTTATCAAATCATAACAGTCTATTCCTTATACTTCCATTCGTCGTCTTTTGCGGGAGCTGAAAGAGCTCAGGACGAGTCCTCCGGAAGGCATTCGCGTCCAGCTGAGCGAGGAGAGTGTACTAGACGTTGTGGGTATTATTGAGGGCCCAGGTGAGCCTTCGCGTGGATACCTCGAACAAACACGCCGTGCCGACGCGTTTTCCTTGTAGAGGGAACACCATACCAGAGAGGGTACTTTCGCGTGAAGTTTGAATTCACAGAAGAGTTCCCTGCCTCACCACCAAGATGTACGACCTCCTTGTCCCGCGTCTAACGTCCGCTTGTGCTCATCTCACGTTGGCAGGTTGGTTCACCACCAAGATATTCCATCCGAACGTCTCTAGCGCAGGAGAGATCTGCGTCAATACCCTCAAAAAAGATTGGAAGCCGTCGTATGGCATTGGGCATATCCTCGTCACTATCAAGTGCCTGCTTATTTATCCGAATCCGGACTCGGCGCTCGACGAGGAGGCAGGCAAGCTGTTGCAGGAAAACTACGAGAGCTACTGTGAGCGTGCGAAGCTCATCACGAGCGTACATGCGACACCTAAGGCGCGTTCTGTGGAGCAATCTTTGTTCAACTAGCTGATCTAAGCACTTTCCTTGATGTACTCAGGTCCCTCCACCAGAGTTCGCGACACAGTGTGCCCCGGCTGACGCGCCTGTTGTTGCATCTGCTCCCATTTCCACCACGCTTCCGTCCGCCCCTTCTTTACCATCTATGCTGCCACCTCCGGTGTTTTCACTGCAGAAAGGCACCGTCACAGCAGCAACGGTGACGATTCCGTTACAGCATTCCGCATCGAACACACTCTTGGTGTCGTCTTCGCTCTCATCGCTTTCGAAAATGGCCGGCGAGAATGAGAAAGATAGTCATGTATCACCTGCGCCCCTGGGAACGGCGGACTCGAACGTCCCGCCTGTGATTAATGCGAGTGCTACTATGAGCCCAGTAAAGGCGGTCAAACGTGGAGCAGCACCTGGTGCGGCGGCTGGGGGGAAGCGCAAGGCGCTCAAGCGGCTATAATTCGCCCTGATGGGTGTGGGCACGGTGTGGCTCTGATTGCATGCCTTGGATAAAATGAAATGTAGGGGTCCCTCCATGGATTGATGCGCGCGCGCTATTGTATCATGTTGTCTTAACAGTACCCTTTCTATGCCATTTCTCACACCAAACATTCTTGGGTGTGCGCCTTTGTGGAGCATTCAGAGAGAGGGTGGACTGTAACCGTGTGGAGTCGATCTCGACCACCTCTGACTAGTCATAGAGGAGACTTGGGGGTGAGCTAGACGTTGTCTATTACCCAATGCGCACGCCGTTCATATTGGCCACAGCGGGATGGGTGCATATATAAGAGGTACCGAGGAGGTTAATACAGCTACCTTCCCCGGCCGGGCATCCCATATCCCATATCTCGTCTCGTTGCCACTACCACCTCTCCAGTGGCAGGAAATTTACGTAACAGCGCTAAAGCGCATGTGACGATGAGATACTAGTAGGTGATGATCTTATCTTACGGACAAAAAACCCGCGGAAAAAAAAGGAAATTAGACGTCGCATGGAAGAGCTTCAAGGGAAGTCCCTCTACGCGTCCGGCAATCACCATCAGGGCCCTAGTGTGGCCTTAGCCCTGTGCGCTGTACCCTATTCCTTTGTCACCCATCTTCACTCCACCTTCCCTCCGGCGCACGTAAGCGCTGTTCCGCTCTCTTGCTGCCCATCGGTTCCTCCGCCGCTGCCACTGTCATGAGCCGTCATCGCAGCTCCACCCTGGCGTATCACCAGCTCCGCGGAGACCAAGAAAAAATGAGATCATGCGCGCAGCTGCACAACATGATGCCCCCAACCTCACCCATTTATTTACGATACAAGCCATAATCTCAGTCCTCTGACCCTCGCATCGTCTTGTCGTTTCAGGTTTCTATAACTCTTCTTTCATTCAAGGACCGGTCTCCACGTTTTATCGCACCCACTTTGGCTGCCCACGCTCCATCCCCGGTTGGGCGCCCCGTCCGGCCACGCGGAGCGGCACAATCGGCCGAGGTGGTAGCTTATATTCTATTCGTTTGTCCCGTGGGGAACGAAGCTGTTTTCGAGACACGGTCGTGCGTGCCGAGGAGCTGTTGTGCCGCCATATCGGCGAGACGCATTCTCCCGGCGGAAGGCTGCCCATGTGACTCGGGCATCAACCGCGGTTGATCGGTTGACGAGATGTAGCGTGTGGACAAGCTTCGTGGATGCAGGTCGACCGCTTCCATTCACCGATGGTCTCCGGCTTGGGTGCTAATATCCGAATGCGCAGCTCTGTGCCCGTGAGCGCGATATATAAGTTCATTCTTCTCCAGCTCCCGGTTGCAGTCCAACCCCCGCCTTTGCCACCTGCGCATCTATGCGGTCCTCCGTCTTCCTTGCTGTCCTAGGTGCAGGGCACACCTTGGCTATCTCTTCGTCTTTGCCCTCACTTTCTTTACCTTCCCACAAGTCCTCAGCTCTATCGTCTTCCTCGTCATCTCACCCGAGCACACCATCGTTCCCGTCCTCTCCTTTGTCCCACACATCGTCTTCACATCCACCCACCGTACCGACTTCCAGCCCGCCCAGCTCATCTCCCTCTGGAAATGGGGTCTCGTCCTCGATCACTTCCTCCCAAGGTTCTCTTCCCTCCACCTCTCTGACATCCGTGACCGGTACCGCTCTCACTCAACCCTTGCCATCTGGCATCCCTGTTACTCCGTATACCTTTGTGCCCTTCCCATCGCCGTCATCAGAGCCTCCCATTCCAGGCGTGTATCCCTTGACCTCACCTATGAGTCCCCCACCAGTCGAGAACCCTGAGATCGTTCCCGATTTTGCCCAGGCGTGGGCATACGCCCACAAAAAGGCAAAGGCCAAGGTTGGTATCCTGATCTCCTTATCAAAGGTTTTTCACTCGCTGTGCCATATCGTACGGTTGTCACGAGCCGCACTACTCCCGGGTGCGACCTCCCAAATGGAGGCGATAGCGAAGTCATGCATTAATCTTGATCTATCAAGTCCCACTTGCCACATCTCTCTTCTATTCACGTGTAGTCACCTGACTCCCGCCTTTTCCGTGGCTAATATCATTTATCTTACGTTCAGGTTGCTACTTTTACGCTCGAGCAAAAGGTGAATATTTCCACAGGTGTGGGCTGGGAAGGTGGCCTCTGCGTCGGCAATACTCCTCCCGTTGGTGACTTTCCTGGTCTCTGTCTTGAAGACTCGCCTCTCGGGGTGCGCTTTGCCGATTTCGCAACTGCTTTCCCCGCTCCCATCAACGCTGCGTCTACGTGAGTTTTCTGCACCTGTCTTCTGCTTTGTTACTCTTCCGAGCTGATTGGTCAAATCGTAGATGGAAGCGTTCGTTACTCCGCGCGCGCGGCGTTGCCATGGGTGAAGAGCATGTTGGCAAGGGGGTCAACATTGCCCTCGGCCCGATGATGAATATGGGCCGCGTTGCTCAGGGCGGGCGCAACTGGGAAGGCTTCGGCGCCGATCCGTTCTTGTCGGGCGTTGGGGCGTACGAGACTATCCTCGGTTTGCAGTCTGCGGGTGTGCAGGCGTGCGCGAAGCACTTCGTCGACAAGTAAGCAATTTCCCGCAAGTGTAAAGCTACGCGCTTTTGATAGCTGACAACGTGGCACAGTGAGCAGGAAAATCAGCGCACGCAGTCGAGCTCGAATGTCGATGACCGGACGCAGCACGAGATCTACGTCGCCCCGTTCTTGCGCAGCGTCATGGCGGGCGTTGCCGCCGTCATGTGTTCATACAACCTCGTCAACGGGGTCTACGCCTGCCAGAACAACAATACGTTAAACGGCATCCTCAAGGACGAGTTGGGCTTCCAAGGATTCGTGATGTCGGACTGGTCCGCGCAGCATTCCACGATCAGCGCGATGACCGGGCTGGACATGTCCATGCCGGGCGACATCACGTTCAACTCGGGCACGTCGTACTTTGGCGCGAACCTCACCGCGTACGTGCGGAACGGGACCATCCCCGAGGCGCGCGTGGACGACATGGCGACGCGCATCCTCGCGTCGTGGTATTTGCTCGGCCAAGACTCGCCCGAGTACCCCAAGACGAACTTCAACGCGTTCCACCCTCGCGACGAGGCTACGAACGAGCACGTCGACGTGCAGGGCGACCACGGAAAGCTCGTGCGCGAGATCGGCGCGGCGAGCACGGTGCTGCTGAAGAACGTGAACGGCGCGCTCCCGCTAAACAAGCCGCGCACTCTCGTGGCGATCGGCTCTGATGCGGGCCCCGGGCACATTGCAGGACCGAACGAGTTCGGCGACCAAGGCGGCGTCGATGGGATTTTGGCCATGGGGTGGGGATCCGGGTGAGCGTCTCATTAGAGTTTTAAACGCGGGACTTTGCGTCGTCGCTCATATTGCGGCTTCATGGGTGTGCAGAACCGCGTGGTTCACGTATCTGATTTCGGTGCGTGGTTCGGCTCGTGGTGACGGGGCTGCGCTCCTCACGAATGGGTCCGACAGCCGTACGAAGCGTTGCAGGCGCGCGCGCGGAAGGACCACACGTCCTTCTCTTGGTACTTTGACGACTCGAATCTCGTCGCTGCCGCCGATGCTGCCGTGCAGAAGGAAGTCGCGATCGTGTTCTTGCAGTCCGACTCGGGCGAGGGCTACATCACTGTGGATGGCAACGTAGGCGACAGGTAAGCAACCCCGCCCTCACGCTCTCCGCCATTTTTAAATCCCCGCGCGCGTCGCACAGGAAGAACCTCACGGCATGGCACAACGGCGACGCGCTGGTCGAGGCCGTCGCGGCGACCAACAACAACACGATCGTCGTCGTGCATTCGGTCGGCCCCATCATCGTCGAGCCGTGGGTCGATCATCCGAACGTGACCGCGGTCGTCTGGGCCGGCCTCGGGGGCACCGAGACGGGAAACGCGCTCGTAGACGTGTTATATGGCAACGTGAACCCGAGCGGGCGCTTGCCGTACACCATCGCCAAGTCTCCGAGCGACTATCCCGCCCAACTCGCCACGGGAGGGTCTGACAACGAAATCTTGAGCATCACCTATGCCGAGGGGTGCGTGTATCGTCAACAAGTGGCTCTCTCAATCAGATGTCCCTTATTTTTTCTTTTCGTAGTTTGTTCATCGATTATCGCTACTTTGACGCGAAGAATATCGCGCCGCGCTACGAATTCGGCTTTGGGCTCAGCTATACGACGTTCCAGTACTCGGACCTATCTATCAGCGCTATTCAGGGTGGGGAGGACCAGGACCGGCAGCTAGAGGCGAACTGGGCGGCGGGTTGGCCCAGCCCAAAGGTCGTCGGCTCATCCACGGCGCTATGGCTGCACCGCCCGGCATTCAGCGTGTCCTTCACGTTACAGAATACCGGATCCGTCGTGGGAACCGAGGTGCGTTATCTCTTGTTTTTTGTGTTTTCTTGGTAGGTAAAAGGGATTTGACGCGTGGAATGAAACGAAACAGATACCTCAGGTGTACCTGCACTTCCCCGTGCGCGCGGGTGAGCCTCCCTCCGTCCTCCGCGGCTTCACGGACGTGGAGCTGCAGCCGGGCGAGTCGCAGGTCGTCACGATTGCCCTCTCTAGGTACGACCTGTCGATATGGGACGTCGTCAGCGAGTCGTGGATACGTCCCTCTGGCACGTACTCCCTTTCAGTCGGCGCGAGCAGTCGGGATTTCAGGTTGAAGGGCACGATACCTCTTTAAGTGATTCGATTTCTTTTATTTCTTCTTTCTCTCTTCGGCCGACGTTTGGTTCGGACTCTCGAAGAACCGTGCGTCCTTTCCTGGCAACATTACTTATGCCATCCATCCTTTTTTTGAAAAGTACTGTTAAGACCTCTGGCTTTCAGTCGAGTCCTGTAGCTCGTGTTTGTGATACCCCCCCGTCTCCCCAACAAACAGACTCATCCATTCTTCAAACACTGAGATTTTTCTCAGTAGTCATCGCAGTAGTACGTATACTGTAAACCATCCGTAACCCTCCCGTCGTTCATTCCAGAGACATTACAAGCTCTCACACTTTCTACAGCGCGCTCGCTCAATTTCCTCTTTTATGAGTTTTCCGCTGGGCAGTGGCAGCGTTCGCTCTTGTATGAATGATACTTTCCCGGAATGAAAGATGGGAGAGTGCGACCAATGTGGAATCAGCTGTGAATCTGGTCCCCCCGATGCCAGTGGGGATTGAGAAGCTCTTAGCTCGAGGGTGATCATGAGGGATACAGCTAACTTACTACTAAATCAACTCAGATTTCCTCATTTTTTATGGCCCTACTGTATTTCTAGGGTGGCGGGTACAGTACTGTCCTTGTAACCGCCGATCATGATCGGATGATCGAAGCATGGATCACGCGTACGGCATCGCACAACTGTCCGCCGTGCGGTGCCGCGGCTTCGGGGACCCTGCCATCTCACTTCACTTTGAACACCTACTGACTGGTACTAAGGCGGTCGACGGTCGTGGCCCCGTAATGTGATCATTACCTACACCACGCTTCGCGCTTTTTTCGGCAGATGCTATGCGCTATCCTCCTGGTTGCAGCGCCCCCGAACGAACTGAAATTCGAGTGGTCTGCATTCGTTGTCGCCTTGACACTGTGACTATGACGGTGCTGCTTCCGTCCGTCCGGGTCGTCATGTTTGACTCATTTCTTGGTTGCCTGTTGACTGAAGTAGATGATCGAGTTGCTGGCCAACCTGACGACCGGGATGCCGATGGCTCGAAGGCAAAGAGCCTAGCGCTTAACGCTTAATGAAAAACCCACTTCTACGCCTATATCCGAGTCGCCGGCCAGTCGCCTCCTGTCATTGAATGAAGCAACATGCTCACTCGCCTTCAGACCATAGCAATGCATGCCGAGCTGAGTACCATGCCTTATGACAAATTCTAGCCTACAACTCCTGTTTTCTGCAGTGACACATTCAAAGCTGGTCGTGTACAGTATTTTTACATATCGCATGAAAAGCACGCGAAGCCTCTGACTGTAAATAAGGGAAGCTATAATATGACATTTTAGGCTCACTCTGCATCTATGATAACAACCGCATAACCTCCCGATAACCTCTCGCTGACGCAACTTGGAACGGGGTCTTGCCATACTTATTCTGTAGCTCGATATTGGCCCTATGCTGTAGCAGTAGCCGTACGGCCTTGATGCTTCCAGAGTATGATGCGAGATGCAGTGGAGTCGAGTGGTTGTTGTCCTGTGCGTCTACATCCGCATTAAGCTCCAGTAATAACCGGACGATGTCGACTCGGAAAAATGAGTCGTCAAATTCATCGCTAGCCTGGTCCAATATGCAATGCAGTGGTGTCTGGCCGTTCTTGTTCCGAAGATGGACATTTGCACCGCGTCCGAGCAGGAGCTGTGCCGCCGTCTGTGCCCGTGCCTGCGCCTGCGCCTGCGCCCGCGTCACCTGCTGGGGCATCCGCGCCATCCGCAGGGGCAGTCTCGTTACCCGTGAGTGCACGTGCATCACCTGAGAGGGCATCTGCGTCACCCGAGGGCGCACCAGCGTAACCTGCCGGTGTGGGTGCGCCCGCCTGTTCAATAGAAACGAGGATAGATGCAGGGAGGAAGAGTGACCGTCATCCTGCGCATCCACATCTGCACCTCGGTCCAGTAATAACCGCATGATGTCGTGATATCCGCCCTTCGACGCGAGGTGTAGTGGCGTCTCCCCGTTGTTGTTCCGCACTTGGACATTTGCACCACGTTCAACCAGAAGCTTCGCAGCCTCGACCTGCCCTCGGGATGATGCGAGATGCAGTGGAGTCGAGTGATTGTCATCCTGCGTGTCCACATCCGCACCTCGGTCCAGTAATAACCGCATCATGTTGTGATATTCGCACTTCGACGCGAGGAGTAGTGGCGTCTCCCCGTCGTTGTTCCGTACTTGGACATTTGCATCACGTTCAACGAGAAGTTTCGCGGCCCCGAGCTGCCATTGGGATGATGCGAGGTGCAGTGGAGTCCAGTGACTGTCCTCCTGCGCGTCCACATCCGCACCTCGGTCCAGTAATAATTGCATGATGTCGTGATATCCGCGCTTCGACGCGAGGTGTAGTGGCGTCTGGTTCTCGATGCCGTGAATGTCCACGTCCACACAGTGCGCAAGTAATAGCTTCGAGACCTCGGCGTGACCTTTGTCCACCGCAACGTGTAGTGCTGTACCACAATCACCACCCTGGGCGTTTACATCTTGTGGACGCTTTGAAAGGATATGTTGTACCAGGCCGCAGAATCCAAATTCCGCAACGTAGTATAAGGGAACCGTTTTTGGTCGTTCCGCCATCTTCCACCACTGGGATAGTACTGTGCCGGAGTGGGTTTTGAGTGCCCAGAGCCACACAGCAAAGTGCGGTTTCTCTGCGTCAAGGAGATAGTTGACCGCGTCCGGTATCTGCGTCAACACGTTTTCGAACTCCGCATGCTTGCTGAAGTTGTTGGCAGCATACTCAGCAAGAGGGAAGCCCTCGATAGTCTCCGTGCTGATAGTGTAGCCCAACCGAAACAGGACAGCAAGGCAAGCTTGCGCCATGACTGTGTGCGCAGGCTCGAGGTGAATATGATAATGTGAAGTATCCCCCTTTGCTTCGGCAAGGCGTTCCGAGGTGAGGAATTCTTTCAGAGAAGTGGGAAAATTGAACGAATCGGGGACGCTGATCATCTAGCCAGTCGTCTTCCTCGACAATGGCAATGAGGCTGGAGCATGCCAAAAGGATGGCTTGTTCTTGATCCCCCCAGCGCGAATTAACATTCAACTTCGGAATCTCCCCGGAGGTGAAGTCAACGGCGAGTACTTCTGCGAGTTCCTCAACACGAAGCGGCTGAACCGCCACAGTGAGGCATTGCAACAGTCGATGTGCGTCATCTCTGTTTTGCTTGGGGATTTCTCGTAGTATTCGCTCATAGGTCGCATCAAGAGTTTCGGGCAATTCGTCGAGAGTATGTCGCAAATTCCGCGCAAAACACTGCCGAAGAATTTCAACTTGACAATGAACCCAACGAAACCTGTTTCATAGTATGAGAGAGTATTACAAGTAAGACAATGACGTCCCCACATTCCACCGGCTCTGCGTGAGAGTGTCGTGATGACCAACTCTTTGTCTTCTTCCCGCCATCCCCTCATGTTTAACTCTGGATCTGAGCAAACAACAGAGGTGATGTAATCGACAATATCTTTATGTTGTCCCTTTTGTTTATGGAGGGATAACGAGGTAGGCATCAAAGGCTCGAGAACAACCCGGATGTCCATCTCGTCCCTACTAGTGACACATAGTCGCAAATTCGGGCACTTCAACTCGACAAGTTCCCTCACAAGATCCAGCACCTTTCGACGCAACGATGGTACTCCACGGGTGTTCGGAGATTCATCAAGGGCATCAACAACAAGATAAATTGGGACTTGTCCTGCAATCGTGAGCATATCTTTGACGCATTGTCTGAGCGCGTCGTCGCTGGGTTGCTCAGAGCCATCATGGTGTGTCGAGTGCAGACGGGAAAGAATGTCCAAGCAAGGTAGGGACTGCTCGCAGAGCTGGTGAAAGATGGAAGAGAGTAAACCACGTGAGTCTTGTTTTCCGGCGTCCTTAAAGTCAAGGAAGAAGTACGCCACGTGTGCTGACCCAGTGTTGGCGATGCGTTTGACGTTCTGGATGATCGCAGAGCTGATTGACGTTCGAGAGTATCAGCTATCTTGGTCAAAACGAGTTGGGGTGGGTAGAGGCGTACCTAAGAACGCTCTTTCCGGAGCCTGCTATCGGACGAGAGGTCTGTTAGCGAAGAGCGAAGGCACAGAGGGAGATAGAACATACGTTTGCCATGGATCCACAAGAGGGATCCGGATTTCTTCCACTCCGCGAATACGGGGCCTTCAATAAACCATGTTGCGGTGCCTTCGTGGTGGAGACTACATGCGGTATTGTAGTTGATGGATGGATCTGGAGGGGAGAGCCATTGTCTGAGCTTCTGTCGCAAGTCTTTTCCTGTAAGGGTGTTTGAGTGTCGACAGCAAATGACGGGTCTGTTACGAGATCACGAACGGTTCTTATCGTCGACGTCGCCTGCTATCTGTTGGAGCATTGTTCCTGTTCTTTCGCCAACTGGACGTGAAAAATGACAGGTTGGCGTCGATGACTAGCTGAACACGATTCGCTCACCGACAAGACTTTGATGGGCAGTCTTCAGAATTTGCGCAACCGCCATTCGAACCTCGTCTTGCGTCAGTTTGTCCAGCCGACCCAGTGCATCCTCAATATCAGTCTTTCCCATAAGCTTCTTCACAAAATTTTCTGAAAAGGAGTAAGCTACGAGGTTAGGTCTCCCAAGAGGGGTCAACTCACTCCCTCTGCCTTGCTTAATATCCCTCGTCGCGACGGCAAGGATCGAAAGCACCTCAGCCATGATCTTCACAATGACGTCTGTCATTTCGTCACTCAGCGGTACATGAGTGTAGGTCTCGAGGAGTCCAAGGAAGCTTTCCACTCGTCTAAATACGTCAACGAGTGCGTCTTGGCTAGCGGCAACACCCTTGGCCGCCTGAGAGACTTGGGCGTCAAAATACCCCGGGACGAAGAATCGAGACACTCACCAAGAGGAGGACGCCAACTCCAGCGAAGATTACTTTCCCGGGTGAGAACACCTGCACAATAAGATCAGAGGGCCATTCCTGAACGAGTCTTGTTGAGCTTCCTGTGACGTACCAGGCCCACACCCTCACCAAGAGTCGCAGAAAATGCATATAGAACATTCACGATTGGGATGAGCCATTTTGACAGACTGTCATTGCTTCTGCCAGGCTTATCGAACCCGGGGATTCGATCTCGAAGCTTGTTGAGGATATCTTCGGGAGAGTCGCAGGCGTTAATGTCACGAAATAGAGGGAGTGAGAGGAGGTTTTTCTGGGTCTTCCTCGTGTACGCCTGCAAGGCCTTATCGAAAATGGATCGAAAGCGCTCGGATGGGTCTGTGGTAGAGGGTGTTCGGAGCATAGTGGGTTGTAGTGGGAGGATAACAGGGAAGGAAAGTCAAATACTGGCCCCATGTAAGCTACAAGTAGGGCAGCGCCTCATTCGAGAAAGCTCGGATGTTAGCGAGTTCTGACAAGTTACGGGAACTCGGCGTATCTGCTCTCAGACAGGTAGTATCACTGACACGGCTGACACGAGGCCAATCACCTGCCAATGCCGTGCATGGAAGATGCTGAGCATGCTATCCACATACAGTATTCGAGTGAGCACTCACAGGCTGTGCGGCTCCAACAAGGGGCGAGTGTTCACTGATCTGCCCGTTCGCCTTCCCACTAGTTCCGCTCTCAACTTGAGATGGCGAGTACTGTACTATCATCATGTCACGATGCCCTCAAGCACCGAGAGAAACCGTGCAAAAGCACCTCAAAGTGGTTGGCATAAGAAACGCAGCATCAAACGCTGGCATGTGTTCTTCCACCATCGTTCATATCGACCATCTTCTCCTTGATGGGAGCGAACTATCCAGCGTATGACGACTTCGACGTCTCATTTGATGAGACTGGAACGATTTGAAATTGTCTATCGGATCCCCCGATCACGGGAAGCAATCCCGAAACACACAGACCTAACATCAAGTCCTGCCAACATTGTCTTTCCCTCATTCACCCTTCACATCTCAAACTTCACGAGACCCAGACGGGAAGGCGCATATATGTCGTGTGGTAGGTGAGCGTCTAAATCTGTGAGCCGACGCCCCAGTGAAAAAAACGGAGTGGATGCCGCGTAGCGGGCGCCGTATTCGGATCCAGCTTGCACAAATTTTCTGACTTCCCATTCGACTCCCATTATGACCACTATCATCTCCGATGACGAATTGTTCACCTACGCGGAGCGTGCGAAAGAGAAAGTCGTCGTCCTTACGGGTACGTAACACCTCGCTACGTATGTACGTCGGAGAAGCGGGAGATAGAACCGTCATGCAGGAGGCGCGAACGGTATCGGAAAGGAAGTGGCTTTTGCTTTTTCGAAACACGGGTAAGCCGTGTAGTTACTATTGTTGTTTCGGAATGCCTGAGTAGATCCCCCTTCAACGCAGTGCCAAGGTGGTAATTGGAGATTTGGATGTGGTAGGTGCGGAGGCTGTGGTCGCTCGTATCACTAAGGACGGCGGGTGCGTAAAGTTCCGACGCGAACATCTAGGGCTTTTATTACCTCTCTCCGCAGAGAAGCCGCGTCTATCAAATGCAACGTCGTCAGTTGGGACGACCAGGTCACTCTTTTCGAGTTTGCATTTGAGCGCTATGGCGCTGTTGACATCGTGGTCCGTAACTCTTCGTACTGCCACCTCTCGATGTCTCCAGCGCAGATATTAAAATCATCCCTTAGATTCCAAACGCAGGCATCGCAGAGAAGGAAGATGGCGTCTGCAACAGTCAATTAAACCTGGTAGATGGCAAGCCTGTCGCGCCCAAGCTTGCGACCCTAGAAGTCAACGTGATAGGTGTTTTCTACTGTAAGCAGTGGCCACTACCTACTACATCGTATGCACGGTGGTACTCACGTTACGGTGACCGCTTGGTAGCTGTCCACCTCGGGATGCACTATGTCATGCGCAATCGCACTCCTGGCTCGTGGAAAGCAATCGTCATGATCGGCTCGGTAGGTGTGTACTTGCACTTCGTACTTCTATCGCGCCAAATACCCGAGCAACCAACTTATACTCTGCAGCGTCCTGGACGGGTCTCCCTATGGCGCCACAATACACCGCCTCGAAGCACGCAGTGCTGGGTCTGATGCGCGCTCTGGACCCCATCGTCGCAGAGGACAACATCCGGATCGCCGTCATCCACCCGTGGTTCGCAGGTAACCCCTCTCCCCCAACCTTCTCCCGTACCTGCGCGCGGCGCGCTGACTAGCGCCGTATTTCTGAAGACACATCGATCCTTGGGCTCCCCGTGAAGCTATTACTCGCTGGCCTCCCGATGACACCCGTCCCGCGTATCGCAGGCGCGGTTTTCCGCGCCGCGACGGACCCGGATGCCGCGACGAGCGGTTGTCCATGGGTGCTACCGGACGACGGGCCCGTGATCCGTGTAGAGAAGGAGGCGCTACGGGCGGGGGTGTACGAGATGCTGGACGCGCGCATCCGCCGCCGCACCAGGTGTGTCCTTACCTTACTCGCGCGCGGATGGTGAGGTATTGATGACGCTGGTGATAATTTGTTGGGGCTACGCGCAGCTTCCTCAGGGCCATCGAGGACTCGGTTCGATTTTTCTGCGACCTGGGACGTATCTTCCGTCCCGCGTTATTGGTCGTCGTTCCTGCTACCCTAGTCGGAGTCGCATTGTCCAGGGCCTGATTTTCTGAAATTTGGTCATCCTCCCATTCGTTTCCATTCCCGGATACATGATAATCCGAACCAAAAAATTTACCATGCTCGACATTCTGTAATTCACTCAGATACTTCACATCTCGGAGGTATCTCGAGGCCACACCCTACGGATATACAGTCCCCTCGTTAATACTAGTCCCTGTCCTGGCTGCGCGACCTGCTTTGACGCCGCATGTGTGCAGTCATCTTAGCCCCTGCTCAAGGTCACGGTCGCTCGAAGCGCCAACTTGCTAATAATTGCAATTCCGAATGTCCCACGTCAATTCGTATTCGTGGGTTGTTGGCAAGGGCAGCATGGCGCTTGCCCTCCAGCGTAGACTCGGGCGCGCATGGATTCGGGACTCGGAACAAGACCTGGAACGTTTGCGTCACCCAGGTGACTTAACTAGCCTTCTCGGGTGCTTTATTGGCTACCTAGCGACTATGAATACTAACCCGATGGTAAGGTATAAGCTGTGCTTATCTGCTTCAAGGTAGCTACCTAGCAAGCCAGGGCCATTAGTTACATGCCTGTTACGAAGTTCAAGGCGTGTGTGTAGTGGGGCATATGATTCCCCAATTTGTCTCCTGCGGAGCCCTACTTAGATCCGGAGGGAGCGACAACCCCAGGCCTTGGCAGCGTGCTGACTAAACTCTGTTATGCTATCTCCTTCGGCTAAGGTTCAACTCACGTAGTGTAAATGTCTAATTTCCGGAGCTTGTGTGCGTGCTGGAGAGGTCACGGGAGCGGCCAACTACCGGTGGTGTGTATAGAAAACAGTACAATAGTGTCCTGTGGGCCTTGGGAACTTCCGATTAGAGGCAACAAACTGGCCAGACCAGGAATTGAACCTGGGTCTTCCCACTAGTACTGGGGTGCCTTACCACTAGGCTACCCAGCCCTTCCTGTCTAGAGTGTGGATTCTCATATACTCCAACACTCCCCCTGAAGCCACACTCTGGTGCTTCTTTCTGGGGACCAGACTGCAAGGATCTGTCACAAAGACTGCCTGTGGCTCCCCATGGATACATCACATGACATCTTGTGGCTCCCAATGCATTTGCGCTAACAAAGCTTTCTACGGAACTTTGCCAGTGCTGTGGCTTCTCCATGATGGCCGTGGCGTGGCGCGGTGACGAGTCAGATTTCGGAGCTCAGTGCCAGGCCTCAGGCTCAGGGCCCAGTGCGCATGATCTAACATTGGTATTAGGGACGGCAATAGGAATTCCTCCCAACGTAGCCTTTACATTGCTTTTAGTTTCCAAACTACGCATCATGAAACATGTGTTATTACAAATACCATTCCTCCTTCACTTACGTATGTCCACGTACCGGGATCAATCAACATCGCTGGTATCGGCCAGCGGTTCCATCCTCCGCCTGAGACTTCCTCTCGCGCTCCTCGTCGCTTCGTCCAGACATTGGTCCTTTGTCTCCTTCAGATCGTACACGTCATGGGGCTGAAGCGAGCGCTGCAACAGATCGTACGCCGTGAACCGTCCATCGTGGTTTCTACGCCCAAGCACAGCGGGAAAGAGAACCCCAGGTTGATCAGAGCCGAGAGCGAAGACCATTCGGATGACTGGCAGCGGGAAGTCCCCATCAGAAAACCGGCCGATACGGAATGGATCCATGCCATCAAACAGCGTCTTGTCGATCTCATGCTGGAAAGTTTTGTCGTTCTTGACTTGGATAAGAATTGCTGTCACGTTATGACGCGAAAGCTTTCTGCTCGGGTTACAAATGGGCAGGACAATGTCGACGCCATGTTGATTATTGGCGCACATGATCATCGCGCCCCGGCGTAATAAGTTTCCAGAGAGAGCGGATGTTGACCATGTCATAGTCTCCAATTCGGATGACGTGGTTGAACTACATGGACCTTGAATGAAACGGTAGTCGTCGTCAGGAAATATATTATTCCCCAAGATGTTTGCATGCTTGTTGAATAGCCTGGTCAGGGATATCTAGTTTTTCCCGCTTTGCTTGAGGGATGGAAGTGGATGGATTTGGGTGATGCATCATGAGTGACTCTCCACAAGTTGGGACAGGGGCCAATGCTGAGGGGCTACCGTGACGGCTGAGACCCATACATGTACAGTACGTCATCACACTATCCCGGGCCGGAGCACGGCTTATTAGTGGACATAATATTATTATATAATATTCCGATTCCTGCTTCTGTTGGTCACTCGTTCTCCTCCGAATCCACCGCTGATTCACTCACCATGCTCGTCGTCCGTAACGCCTCAAAATCAGTGAGACTTTGCTATTATCCGCTAATAACGTGCCCTTTTTCTTAAAACGAACTTCTCCTACGTTGCAGACAGCTTCGCGTCTTGCGCGACATGCTCCGGCCGTGGCCCTTCTGGCTGGCCGCTGGCAGTATTCAATACGCGGACTGGCGACCCCTTCGGGCCAATACGACGCTGTTGTTATCGGCGGAGGTGCGCTTGCGCTCGCACCATAGGCTCGAAACGAGCACATATCAACCATTTCTTTGCAGGGCCTGGTGGTTACGTGGCTGCAATCAAGGCCGCTCAGCTCGGTCTCAAGGTTCGTGCTGGTCTGCTCTGGCTCGGCCCATGCAATGACTCACCTTCTTTCAGACTGCGTGTATAGAGAAGCGTGGGACGCTTGGCGGGACTTGCTTGAACGTTGGCTGTATCCCATCCAAGGCTATGCTCAACAACTCGCATATCTATCACCAAACACTACATGACATAAAGAAGCGCGGCATAGATGGTACGTGGTATTTTTATTGACTTCCCGCCATCTGAAGACACGGATAAATCAGTTGAGGGTGTCCAATTGAACCTCCCTCAGATGCTCAAGGCAAAAGATGATGCTGTGCAGGGTCTCACAAAAGGCATCGAACTCCTATTCAAGCAAAACAAGGTCGACTACATCAAAGGGACCGCTTCCTTCGTCTCCCCCAACACCATCTCGGTACAGCTTAACGAGGGGGGCGAGTCGGCGGTGGAAGCGAAGAACGTCATCATCGCTACCGGATCCGAAGTTACGCCATTCCCTGGTGGTGCCATCGAGATAGACGAGGAGCAGATTGTCAGCTCGACTGGCGCGCTCTCGCTCCAGAAAGTACCAGAAAAGATGGTCGTCATCGGCGGCGGTATTATTGGACTGGAGATGGGCAGCGTGTGGAGCCGTCTGGGTTCCGAAGTGACCGTCGTCGAATTCCTCAACAGCATTGGAGGCGTCGGAATCGATGAGGAAATTTCGTGCGTTTTCGCTTTGTCCTTCATTTCTCTGATCCTTGACGCATACTGGATGTTCAGAAAGCAGTTCCAGAAGTCATTGACCAAGCAGGGTTTCAAGTTCAAACTGAGCACTAAGGTGCTTTCCGCTGAGAAGAAGGACGGGAAGGTCACTGTCACGACGGAGGCCGCGAAGGACGGAAAGCAAGATACGGTGCGTGCTTTTTTCAATTCTTCGTTAATCACAAGTGGGATTGAGTTCCACAATAGCTCGAGGCAGACGTTGTCCTCGTTGCCGTCGGTCGTCGACCGTACATCAACGGCCTCGGCCTCGAAAACATTGGCGTCGAAGTCGATTCGCGCGGGCGCATCGTGATCGACGACCAGTTCAACACGAGCGTGCCGAACATCAAGTGCATCGGCGATGTCACCTTCGGACCGATGCTCGCGCACAAGGCGGAAGAGGAGGGCATCGCCGCGGCGGAGTACATCCACTCGGGCCACGGCCACGTGAACTACAATACGATCCCGAGCGTGGTGTATACGCACCCAGAGGTGGCGTGGGTCGGTAAGACGGAGCAGGACTTGAAAAAGGAGGGCGTGCGGTACAAAGTCGGCCGCTTCCCCTTCCTTGCAAACTCGCGGGCCAAGACGAACTTGGACACGGAGGGCCAAGTGAAGTTCCTTGTCGAGGAAGAGACGGACCGCATCCTCGGTGTGCACATCATCGGTGAGCGCACCCCCTCACTCGTTTCGTTGTTTGGCGCTGCGGAGAACGAGGGCTGATTAGATTGCTGCGCGCGTTCTTAGGTCCCAACGCCGGCGAGATGATCGCAGAGGGCGTCCTCGCGATCGAATATGGCGCGAGCTCAGAAGATATCGCACGCACGACCCACGCACATGTACGTTTCTTCTTCCTTGGCGTCTTCCGCCCTGCAGGCCCCTGACTACGTCCTCCATATAGCCAACGCTGTCCGAGGCATTCCGTGAAGCCGCCTTGCAGGTGTGCTCCGGCAAGGCGATCCACTTCTAGATAGAGCGATAGGCCGACTCTGTGCTATCTAGATTTGTTGTTAGCACCGTGCCTCCCTGTTGGTATGTTGATGAATACCTACAATATGGAATATTTACCTGCCCGCCAATCCTAATCATCGCTTTGTTCTGTACTGTACGACTCGTGATCGAGAAACCAAGGCACGATCACGTGATACGACTGGCCCGTCCTGAAGTCCTTCAAGTTCTGGGGCCCGGTAGGTAGTAAGGGTGCCATCCGCTCCTGTCATGGCCGTCTTCCGACCAGACCTCCTCGGTCTGGCAATAGTATCGCCTCGTCTTTGGTCCTCCCAAAACGCCACATCTGCCACTGCTGGGTTCTCACCGAGCCAATTCATACCCCATCTTTGTCCGTATACGTATATCGTACAGCTACGTTGTTTTCCTGTCCCAAACTCAGAGTCCCGCCTGGCCGCACCACAGCTATTCAGCAACTGTTCTTCTCTCCCAACCCCAGAACACACCTGAAAAAAAAAGTCAGCGTTCCCGGAATAACCAACGGTGGGAGGCCACAACACGATACCCTCAGGCTGTGCGCCAAACCTTGGCAGTTCTCACCCGTCCTTCGCAAGCACAATCTTAACCGTCTTCACCTCGAAACCGCGGAACGCGAGCCGGAGAGATAGCTCCCCGCGCTGCTCGCCCCACTCGCCCGTGGTTCTCTCCAGAGGGAGCGACTCGGCGCCCGCGTCATCCTCGAGCAGATTCGTCTCATACGCCGCGACGACTCTATCGGGGACGTTGATCTGCACGCCGACGGACGCGTGGCCCCCGTAGGCCTCGTAGAGCCGCAGCACGATCGTGCGGGCGCCGTCCGCGTCGTCTAGGTCCCCGCGCTTCAGGGTCTCCAGAAACACGTTGTTGTCTCTGCCGAACAGCATGAACGGCGCGCACGGCACAGCGGCGGATACCGCGCCACCGTCAGGGATGTAGCGTACTGCCACGATGTCCGCATCATCAGTTTCGGGTCGGTGATGTGGTGGGTGGTGGATGGGGCGGACGCACCGTGCAGCGGGGAGTTAAAGAGATATGCTGCGATGGGGACGTCCGACTGGAGGAAATGATCCCTGTGCGGGAAAACAGCCCACGAGAATTCATGCTTGCCTATGATTACAGTATATCGTCGTGTCGTGCAACTTGAGTCACTACCCAGTTCGAATCGAGTGGGTAGCACACACCTTGATCTTGTTCGGCGTCAGGGGCGGTCGCCGCCCGCAGGAGCGAGATCCTCAGGACGTTGCCCTGGCATGAGAACCCGTACTTGGACTCGGACAGTATGGCAACACCATAACCATATTCGCTGAGGTCCGCGAACTACACCCATACAGCAACATGGCCCACGTCATCACACCCGGAGTCAGTAAGGAGAACAGGAAGTGCGCACTTTGTGCCCGCAGACTTCGAACTTGGCCGCGTCCCACGTAGTGTTCTTGTGCGTCGGGCGCTGGACGTGACCCCATGGCGTTTCATACGTCGCAACGTCACTATGGATGTCGAGTGGCAGTTCGACTGCGATATGTCAGCTCGCGGAGCCATGGCCTACAACCTGGTCACTTACACTTCAAAAACTCATGGCGCTCGTGCCAATCGACTTCGGCACTGAATACGAATTGATCGGATGGATGGGACCACGGTGCTAGGTATCCATTTAGACGCGGCTCACGCGGGGGTGGCAAGGGAGAAGGGTGGTTACCTTCGAAAGCATCCAGCGAGGTCTAACCTATCGGTCAGAGGGTAGTAAGGAAATCTCGCGTAGCACTTACAGTCACCCTGATCGTGCTCTTGCCGTACTTGACCTCTGCCTCTACAGTCGCACGCAACGGACCAGATGCAACAATCTTGACGTTCTCGAATTTGAGCCGTTTCGCCTTCTCTAGGTGGTGAATCTCGACATCTGAATCACGAAAAGCAGTCCATGATTAAGCAAATCTCACGAAAATGAGGGTCCTGTGTAACGCACCCCACGCATCCCAATAATTTGGGTGGTCTTCGAAGATAATTAGACCGCCCGTTTCGCCCTGCGGAATGAGCTCGCGCCTGAAACCATGGCAATGCATCGATATCCTTAGTAGCGAGCCCTCGAAAGAGCACGCACTTGAGCCGGACGTCGAACAGACTTGTGATTCGCCCTCCGGCGACGGTAAGCTGTACATTCCTGTTGCCCAGAACAAAGTGCTCGCTGCCCGTGCTGTGTACCCTGACGTCTATGGTACCCATGGATACATCAAAGGCTGCGGTCGATAACAGGTAAGAGAAAGCCTACGCACCGCTGAGGTCCTTAGCGCTGACCTGGCTGGGCAACGCGAGACCACCGCCTGCGCGGCCTTCTAGGACCACGTAGCCCTCCTTGCCGTCGCTGGTCGTCTGCAACACATCTCCAGAACCGGCCCCTCCGCCGGCGAGTGGTACTCGCACAATGTCACGCCGGGCGAAAGGCGTCGTGTTGTGCGCGAAGACGGTCAGCGGCCCTGAAGCGGACACGGAGGCGGCTGAGGAAAGTGGTAGGGAGCCGGGGTAGAGCACACGCAGCGCGTTGTCGATGAGCGCCTCCGTGTCGGTACGCACCTCAGCGTAGAGCTTTTCGGCGTCATCGTAAACCATGCCGCTAGGGTTGGGCGCGTCGTTGTCAGTACAACGTAGAACCAAACGAGGGAAGAGGGACGTACATCGCAGAACCTGGGAGGACTATAGCAGTGGTTCACAATGGTCAGAGCTTGCCGCATATGAGAACAAGGACTAGAGACGCACCGTCATGGACTATCCAAGAGTCGCGTATGACCATAAGCACCCGAGAGACAGGTAGAGAGAGACGTTGCGTACATTGGTTTAAGAGGACCTTTTCCCAGCTGTCATCAAGCGCCTGCTTCGGATACTGGTAGTTTTCGCTCTTGAAGAGAGATGCGAGTGTTGCGACGTGCTACATTACCAGGGCCAATCAGGGACAATTCCCACCAAACCCAAATCATCGAGCAATAGCCTACCTCAGCGTCGCGTAGGAGAATCTCAGATTTACGATTTCCCTTCTTGATGGAGCCTGGTCACGCATTCAACATATCCATATCAAAATATTCTTGCCGCGCTCTCTCCCAGGACGAAGAGAGGTGCTAACCCCACTCACCATGCGATGTATACGTCCCGCGATGGAACTAAATAACGCATACTTCACCATCAACACCCACATGTATCTCCGCGTGAACGCTTTGGAACGTACCTCGAGATACAGTTCCCCGCGCCTTATTAACCAACGAGATCAGCCTACCCGTTGGCCAAAAGAAGGCACGCAAAGTGCGCCACGCACCAATTTGGCAGCTTGCGCCCCGCATCCGAACTCGTCTTGAGATGATCGAAAAACTCGTCAACGGACGGACCCATGTGTACAACTGGCAGCTCGCGAGACGTGTTCGCGGTTCCTCGAAGACGGCGGAGCTGTCCAGGCACAACGTCCGTCATTAGTAATGAAGATTCTGGCAGTGACGAGGAAGGTAGGAGGGAGAAAGGAGAGGCGTACATTCTCGAGCATCTTCGCGAGCGGACCGCCACCGCCATCGCCGTTTCCAAAGACGAGGAGCGAAGCCGAGCTCGATTCAAGGTTCTGTATGTGAACGTCAGCAATGGCTCTATATGCGGAAAGACAGGAGGCATAATACCTTATGATTTGTAAGCGCCTTCTTGATGTCGCCTGCGGTTGCCTGCGCGTTGTATGTGTCTGAGGTACGCACAGGTGAACGAATGGTAATCAGGGACGGAACGTAGGAACGTACCGACGGGGGTCATGTGGCACAGGACCTGAGTGCCGTCAATCCCGACCCAGTTGAATGTTGAGTGCGGAAACACGTTGATATTATTCCTAATCTCGCGCATCAGCAATCGTGGTTCTCTCCGTGAGAAGGGAGTAATAACCCACCAGCTTAGCTTTTGGGTGAAAAAGTAATCCATACCGGCGCCGCGGATGATCTGTGGCAGCGCGCCAGTGAGTCCGAAGCTATCCGGGAGCCACCCAACGCGACTCCGCAGTCCGAAGCGCGACTCGAAGTAGCGCTGGCCAAAGATCATCTGTCGGGCGAGTGCCTCACCGGACGGCATATTCGCATCGTTTTCAACCCAAGACCCGCCGATTGGATAAAACATCCCAGCGCGGACTTTCTCACGCACTCGCTCGAAGAGGGGTGGGTAGAGCTGCTCCAGCCACTTGAACTGCTGTGCGGAAGAGCACGCAAAGCGGTGTTCTGGGTATCGTTCCATGAGGTCAACCTGTGTCGACCATGACCGTGCGACCTTCTGCTGCGTGACATGGTACGGCCACAGCCTGTTTTCATCACTCAGGCGCGTCTTACGCGAGGAATCAGAATGCGCGGAACATACCAAGCCGTGTCAATGTGACAATGACCGATCCCCCACACCTGGGGTTCCTCCGGGCCGCATTTATATATATCAACGCCGTGCTCTTCCCAATTCTCGCCGAATACCTCATCAGCAAGCTTACGTGCGACTGATATGCTCTCGGGGTCGTTCTTGTAGAACACATTCATAATCGCGTTTGCGACAGTGAGCGCCTTATTCTGGAGCGTCGAGTTACCCGGGAGAGTGCCGATGAGCTCACGAAGGGTGGTGAAGTCCCAGAGAAGCCCCCATGCAGACATATTGGGAACGACAAGATCGGCCGAAGCGAGTTGGAAATGCCTATTTGGCTGAAAAGCGGTGAGCGTTTGTTGGTGGTGTGGAAAATATGAAAGAACGAACGTCGGGCGGCTGAATAGTGTCACCGTTCCAAGGGACGCCAAACATTCCGTTGCAGGTGGCCTCAGCGACGAAGGAGTGTGTGCCTTTTTTGCGCGCTTCGGGGGGAATGATATACTCGACTCGCCGGTCACCACCGAATCCACCAGTAATACCTGCGTACGCACGGTCTTTAGTTGAGTCTAATGCTGAAGGGACAAAGGGGACGACATACCTTGCAAGGGCGTTCCGTCGGTAGTATATATCATGGCCTCACAACCAGGATCAAACTCGACTGAGGAGACCTCAGTAAATGTACATGCACATACTACAAGTATACTACTATGGTCATAACGCATAGACGGACGTACACTGAACGCGTTCGTAATCATTCCAATCAGGTGGGATGTGCACGGTGATTTTGTACCAGTGGTTAGACTAGAAATACTTCGATGAGAGCCTGGAAGATGAGAATAACGAACGAGTGTACCCCTGTTTAAGACGGAGATGAGCATGATGGCCAATAATGTGAAGATTACGGTTCACTCACAAGATGGCCCGATAGACTCGCCTTTCTTGGCGGGTTCGAAGTTCTGCTTAAGAGCTTCCTCAAAGGCTGGTTTGCTGATCCCTGGGGCGCTCCACCTCTGGAGTTCGATGAGATTTGGATCGTCCAATCGACGGGTGAAGAGGACAGAAGAGAGATTGACATCTGAGAAGTGACCGCCAGTGAAGTTGCCTGTACGGTCCCTAGTGAGACCCTTGATCCATTTGGCACCAGGGGAGTAATTGCGCTCTGGATAGTGAGAATTATGACCCTGCGGATGCCCGCCGCCCATCGTTAGTTGTACTGTACTCTATGGTGCTCATCAGATTCACGATTTGATCAATTACTTTTTCCCACAATCTCACGTGATCAACCCGCCAAGTCGAGCCAAGCGACCGTCTCGGTCATACGACCGCGAAATCGAATCGTCATGAAGAAACGGCCTTCATCGTCATCTCATCAGGCTCCATCGAAAAAGCAAAAAAATACCTCGCTTGTGTCAGAAACTGAAATAGTCCCAGAGGAAGCACGGAACGATCATGCTGTAGACGCGCAATGGGAAAAGGTAGAAAATCGAAAGGCCAAAAAGGCAAGAAAAACAGACGCGAAACTCGACGTGTGTGTCTCTTACTTGCTATCATCAACTAGACAACACATACTCACATCACCCAGGCAAACCCTCCACGGTTCTTATACGCCAATTCTGAGATTATCAGGCGCAGAGATCCTGTTGGCATCAACGTACGCTTTCATCCTGTTCCTCCTTTCGTTTACCTACTTATTATTACCAGGATATCCGTGATCTTGTCCTTCATGTTATAGCTGATGCCCCACCACCGAGCTGGATTAGAGTACAGGTAAGCGATAAGCCCTCCTAACTCACAAGCACTACCCTTTGTGCCCAGAATCCGCAAACCATCCAAAAACTCGTTGTCCTTTTTGTCCCAGGGCTTACATCCACCGTGCTTTCTCTTCCCCCTCTCCCCACCTCCGCCACAGAGAATCCAAACCTTCCCATCTCCATCCCGCTTCCACTGGATCCTGAGCCACCTAGCCGATCCGCGCCTCCTGACCTTCCTTCTTCCGTCGATCCGCGCTCAGAAGAGGCGGCGGTTCTCTACGGCGGTGTCCCCTTCATCTCGCGGACCTTTTCCCATGCATGTCCTACCCGTGCCCCCGGCGATGCTAATCGTATGCATTCTGTGCTCAACACGTTCTTCCAAGCACCTGTCAGCGGTGAGGAGAAGAAGAGGCGCTTGCAAGAGCGCATAGCTGGTCTGTACCAGTTGTTCAGTTTCTTGCTTATTGGTGACCCTCACTTGACAGCGGAGCGTGCGGGGAACAAAGACCCGGGACAATACCTTCTGACAGTAGAGCAGATGATTGAGAACGACTACCCTGTTCCTTCGTATCTTGCAGACGTTTTCAAGAAGTCGGATGGGTGGATAGAGACACCTCAGGCGGCAACCGGTGTAGTGTCGGGAGCCCAAACAGTCTACGCGATTGACTGCGAAATGGTGAGTACGTCGCATCATGTACGTAATCCCTGATAGATAATGCGGGCCTTCTTTAGTGCCTGACACAGGAAGGCAGAGCGTTGACCCGAGTCTGCGTGATCGACTTTACAACAAACAAGGTCATATATGACGAGCTTGTGAAGCCACCAAGTCCGATCACCGACTATCTCACCCGGTTCGTTCACAGTTTATACGTTTCTGTTCTGCTTAACCGCAAACGTAGCTTCTCCGGCATAACAGCTGTCGCGCTGGAGCCTATTACCACGACGCTTGCCGAGGTACAAGCGCACCTCGGCACAATAATAACACCATCGACGATCCTGCTAGGTCATTCGCTCGAATCAGACCTACGCGCGCTACAACTCGCGCACCCACACTGTATCGACACGGCGCTGATCTTCCACCACCCGCGCGGACGGCCTCTCAAGCCAGGGCTAGCGTGGCTCGCACGCAAGTGGCTTGGCCGCACGATACAGGATCGTGGGCCCGGCGGGCACGACCCTGAGGAGGATGCACGCGCGTGCGTCGATTTACTTAAAGCGAAGATTAAAAACGGTACGACGCTTGCTCACCCTCCTCTTCGTCTTGATGGCCGTCTGACAAGGAGGTTGGCCTGACGTTTTTACGACATAGGTCCGGGGTATGGTGAGTTTAGGACGGACTACGAGCCGATCCTTGCTCGGATTGCACGCTCCCATTCTCGTCGTCACGGTCCGAATGGCGAAGGTGCCCGCACGGCGATCGTCGACCATGGTAACCCTGGCGCATGGCACGGTACGTCGGCTTCGGCACCCGCTACAACGGTCCCGTGTACGAACGACACGGAGGTGGTTGATGGGGTGCTTGGCGTGCTGGACGCGCATGAATTTGTGTTTGCGCGTTTGATGGGGTTGGCGGATGCCCTGGGGTGTGCGTGTTACCTCTCACCCTTCGTTACAACTAAGTGCTAATTCGCCATCAGGGGTCACGCCCAAGGCAGTCGCGGACGGCCTTAAAACGGAAAATCCTGAAAATCCAAGTAGCGCCGCAGAGAAAGCGAACGACACCGGTACCCCACAGCCGGCGGCGGGGCCCGACGGCAACGTCCTGTTCTCCGCTGTCACGAAGCTAAATGACCACCTCACAACGCTGCACGCGGCGCTCCCCGCGCGCACGGCGTTTATCCTCTTGTCGGGGCACAGCGACCCACGCACTATGTCCGCACTCGCCGCTCGGCGGGCGGAATACCAAGCGAGCCAGAATCAGAGTGGCTCCGCTGGAGGAATGGGTGGCAGTGCGAGTGCGGTGCGATGGAGTTCTGCGGACGAGCGGGCGCTCGAGGAGGCGGTCGTTCGCACGCGGATGGGGCTGTTATTCGTTGGCGTCAAGATGTAGATTTCGCATTTCTCACGGTCCCGTGTCTATGTAACTTATCCCTCACGAAGGCGCCCATCATGAATCCTGGCGAGAGGGCATGTCCCAGAGTACTGATAAAAACGACTGACTATTGCTATTGCAGGTCTCCTAAGCGTCAAGCGAAATAGCCCAATTTCGTGATCCTTCCTGGTCGAGACATTCGTGATTTATAAACTGTGAACAACTGCTGAAAAATTGGCCACGCGCCGACTCGGAGCGCCCTGGACCCTGATAAATTTCTTCGCGTGGCTAGGCCTTCTCATCCACCTATCTGTCTGGCGTTTACACCGTCCACCATCCCCAAAAGCGTATATGCAGTAGCAAGAACAACCTAAGAACGAATCTAATCCCCGGAAAAAAAAAAGAGCCGAGAGGCTCCGCATCTCAATCGGATTTGAGTCCTGGGAGGGAGATGGCCAGTAATATCCGTGGGAGATTGTAGTAGGGTCCGTAGAGAAAAATTTCCATCAGCACCTCTCGTTCTCAAACCCAGCCACGCATGACGCATTCGTTTGGCTCTGCGACAAAATCTGAGACGTGGATGATGCAGCGACGCCTCATCTTCACGTGTACTCGTTGGTGCGAAACCCGCGTATGCGCTATATGCATGCCACGTTGATCCGGGAGACGATCAACCTCCTTTCAACCTGGCAAGTGAGTAAATCTTAGCCGATCCGCGCTTCCTGACCTTCTTCCGTCGATCCGCGCTGAGAAGAGGCTGCAGTTCTCTACGGCGGTGTCCCCTTCATCTCGCGGACCATTTCCCATGCATGTCCTATCCGTGCCCCCGGCGATTCCGTTCTCAACACGTTCTTCCAAGCACCTGGCAGCGGTGAGGAGAAGAAGAGGCGCTTGCAAGAGCGCATAGCTGGTCCGTACCCGTTATTCAGTTTCTTGCTTATTGGTGACCCTCACCTGACAGCGGAGCGTGCGGGGAACAAAGACCCGGGACAATACCTTCTGACAGTAGAGCAGATGATTGAGAACGACTACCCTATTCCTTCCTATCTTGCAGATGTTTTCAAGAATCCGGATGGGTGGATAGAGACACCTCAAGCGGCAACTGATGTAGTGTCGGGGTCTCAAACAGTCTACGGGATTGACTGCGAAATGGTGAGTACGTCGCATCGTGTACGCAATCCCTGATAGATAACGAGAGCCTTCTTTAGTGCCTGACACAGGAAGGCAGAGCGTTGACCCGAGTCTGCGTGATCGACTTTACAACAAACAAGGTCATATATGACGAGCTTGTGAAGCCACCAAGTCCGATCACCGACTATCTCACCCGGTTCGTTCACAGTTTATACGTTTCTGTCCTGCTTAACCGCAAACGTAGCTTCTCTGGCAAAACAGCTGCCGCGCTGCAGCCTATTACCACGACGCTTGCCGAGGTACAAGCGCACCTCGGCACAGTGGTAACACCATCGACGATCCTGCTAGGTCATTCGCTCGAATCAGACCTACGCGCGCTACAACTCGCGCACCCACACTGTATCGACACGGCGCTGATCTTCCACCACCCGCGCGGATGGCTGTTCAAGCCAGGGCTAGTGTGGCTCGTACGCAAGTGGCTTGGCCGCACGATACAGGATCGTGGGCCCAGCGGGCACGACCCTGAGGGGGATGCACGCGCGTGTGTCGATTTACTTAAAGTGAAGATTAAAAACGGTACGACGCTTGCCCGCCCTCCTCTTCGTCTTGATGGCCGTCTGACAAGGAGGTTGGCCTGACGTCTTTACGACATAGGTCCGGGGTATGGTGAGTTTAGGACGGATTACGAGCCGATCCTTGCTCGGATCGCATGCTCGCATTCTCGCCATCACGGTCCGAATGGCGAAGGTGCCCGCACGGCGATCGTCGACCACGGTAACCCCGGCGCATGGCACGGTACGTCGGCTTCGGCACCCGCCACGACGGTCCCGTGTACGAACGACACGGAGGTGGTTGATGGGGTGCTTGGCGTGCTGGACGCGCATGAATTTGTGTTTGCGCGTTTGATGGGGTTGGCGGATGCCCTGGGGTGTGCGTGTTGCCTCTCACCCTTCGTTACAACTAAGCGCTAATTCGCCATCAGGGGTCACGCCCAAGGCAGTCGCGGACGGCCTTAAAACGGAAAATCCTGAAAATCCAAGTAGCGCCGCAGAGAAAGCGAACGACACCGGTACCCCACAGCCGGCGCCGGCGCCCGACGGCAACGTCCTGTTCTCCGCTGTCACGAAGCTAAATGACCACCTCACCACGCTGCACGCGGCGCTCCCCGCGCGCACGGCGTTTATCCTCATGTCGGGGCACAGCGACCCACGCACGATGTCCGCACTCGCCGCTCGGCGGGCGGAATACCAAGCGAGCCAGAATCAGAGTGGCTCTGTTGGAGGAGTGGGTGGCAGTGCGAGTGCGGTGCGATGGAGTTCTGCGGACGAGCGGGCGCTCACCCCCATCACTGCCCATGCGGCGAAGCACTGCAAACGGCACACCACATTATCACGTCATGCCCCTTGTACGCAGCCGCCCGGCGCCGCACCCTCCCCCCTATCCGCCAACCTCTCCCTCTCCACCATCTTCGGCACCAAGGAAGGAGGAGCCGCCCTAGGCGCCTTCCTTGCCGAAACACAAGCATGCCTACGCCCAAGGCGGCGTGACCCGCCGCCGGAGGATCATGGCTAGAATTTCGGGCCTTGAGGCCCTGACAACTACACCTTACACACGCTCTTTCTCTCCACATCACCAAACGTAAATAACAGTACACAACCCTCTCTGACCAACCGGGGTGCATCGCCACCTCGCGCGCGTCTTTGTAATTACATACATGTTGCGCGTTACAAATGCAGATTCTAAAAATAAAAAAAAAGACGAGCGGGCGCTCGAGGAGGCGGTGGTCCGTACGCGGATGGGGCTGTTATTCGTTGGCGTCAAGACGTAGATTTCGCGGTCCTCTGTCTATGTATCCCTCACGACGAAGGCGCCCATCATGGTACAAGGAATCATGCGGGAATCCTGGGAGTGAGGGCAGCTTGTACAATGGGTACAACGTGATCCAGTATCTCATGAATAAAATGACTATTTTCTATGTCGGTTATCAATAGGGACTAAGTTAGATGCTATTACAGGGCGTCTGCTAAGCGTCAACCAAGCGCGGATGATACTGTAGCCCAATTTCGTCCGTGGGATCTCTTTCCAGCCATCCGTATAAGGATTCGCTGCGGAGGACCGCTGGAAAAAGTGGCCACGTGCCGGGCGCCTCCCATAAGGTGTTTCAAGTTCACGCGCTAGGCCCTCTCCTTAACCACCTATTTGTCTGGTGTTTACACCATCCCCAAAGGTGTGTAGCAGGGAGAACCTACTAATTCCTGAAGAAAAAAAAAGGATCCGAGAGCACTCTGCATCTCGATCGGATTTGAGTCCACCACTGGAAACCCGGGAGATCCGCCGTTAAGTCACTAAATGACCGTGGGAGACTCGGACTGTCCATCACCATGATCATCTCCAAGTTCTGCCCTACTGTATCCTCTAGCGGGTAATGATGTGGCCTGACCATGGCCCACTGGCACGGGATGGCAGTGTCTCTTTGTCTGTGCTGTCTGTCCCGGTCAGACTCGTTCGTTTTGAACGTTCGGAGCGCATCGGGTGCAAGGGACGCTCCGTATGCAGTGGCCTCAACGGCTGTTTCAGCATGGCACAGCCTGTGTGTACTCGCCCGAATAGTCGCGCGTGGTCCGCCTGGTGGAATGGCAATTTATCTTCCATGCACAGCATTGGCAGGTTGAGCTGACAGGTGATTGACCTCGTGTCAGTGATACCTATCTGAGAGCAGATACGCCATGGTAAGCCCCCCCCTTTCGTGCAAGGTTTGACTAACTTCTCCCGGCCCATCTTCACCACGGGCATACGACTCCTCACGGGCCACGCCTTCACGGGCGAGTACAACGCCCGACACTGTCCCCAATCCAACGACCCCCACCACTGTCAATGCGGCGCAGCCCTTCAAACGGCGCACCACGTCATCACATCCTGTCCCTTGTACGCAGCCGCAAGGCGGCGCTTCCTCCACCCCATATCCACATCCCTATCCCTCTCCACCATCTTCGGCACAAAGGAAGGAGGAGCCGCTCTGGGGGCATTCCTTGCAGAGACGCAAGCGTGCCTTCGCCCGAGGCGGCGAGAGCCACCGCCGGAGGACTACGGATAGTCACCCTGGCCAAAGCGGCCACCATCACTCCATCCCACACACAATCACCTACTCCACATCACCATGCGTATATACATAGCCACCTCCGATCAACCGGGGTGCATCGCCACCTCGTGCGCGTCTTTGTAATTACATACATGTTGCGCGTTATAAATGCAGATTCCAAAAAAAAAAAAAAAGAGCAGATACGCCGAGTTCCCGTAACGTGAAGGCTCTGGCTGGCCTTGTCGGAATTCGCTAACATCCGAACGAGGCGCTGCCCTAATGCATGAGGCCAGTATATGGCTTTCCTTCATTCCCTGTTATCCCCCACTACAACCCACTATGCCCCGAAATCCCTCTACCAGCGACCCATCCGAGCGCTTTCGATCCATTTTCGATAAGGCCCTGAAGGCGTACACGAAGAAGACCGAGAAAAACCTCCTCTCACTTCCACTATTTCGTGACATTGACGCCTGCGACTCTCCCGAAGATATCCTCAACAAGCTTCGAGATCGAATCCCTGGGTTCGATAAACCTGGCAGCAGCGATGGCAGTCTGTCAAAATGGCTCACCCCAATCGTGAATGTTCTATATGCGTTTTCTGCGACTCTTGGCGAGGGTGTGGGTCTGGTATGTCGCAGGAACTTTAACAAGACTCGTTCAGGAATGGCCCTCTGATCTTATTTTACAGGTATTCTCACCCGGGAAAATAGTCTTCGCTGGATTTGGCGTCCTCCTCTTGGTGAGTATCTCGATTCTTCGTGGCGGGCAATTTTGACGTCCAAGTCTCTCAGGCGGCTAAGGATGTTGCCGCTAGCCAAGACGCACTCGTTGACGTATTTAGACGAGTGGAAAGCTTCCTCGGACGCCTCAAGACCTACACCCATGTCCCGCTGAATGACGAAATGACAGACGTCGTTGTGAACATCATGGCTGAGGTGCTTTCGATCCTTGCCATCGCGACGAGGGATATTAAACAGGGCAGGGGGAGTGAGTTGATCCCTCTTGGGAGACCTAACCTCGTAGTTTACTCTTTTTCAGAAAAGTTTGTGAAGAAGCTTATGGGAAAGACTGATATTGAGGACGCACTGGGTCGGCTGAACAGACTGACGCAAGACGAGGTTCGGATGGCGGTTGCACAAAATCTGAAGACTGTCCATCAAATTCTTGACGGTGCGCGCATGGTGTTCAGCTAGTCATCGGCGCCAACCTAACATTTTTCACGTCCAGTTGGGGAAAGAACAGGAGCAATACTCGACCAGATAGCAGGCGACGTCGACGATAAGAACCGTTCGTGATCTCGTAACAATCCCGTCATTTGTTGTCGACACTCAAACAACCTTACAGGAAAAGACTTGCGACAGAAGCTTAGACAATGGCTCTCCCCCCCAGATCCATCCGTAAACTACAATACTGCATGTAGTCTCCACCACAAAGGCACCGCAGAATGGTTTACTAAAGGCCCCGTGTTCGCGGATTGGGAGGAATCCGGATCCCTCTTGTGGGTCCACGGCATACGTACGTTCTCCCCCTGTGCCTTCACTCTTCGCTAACAGACCTCTGGTCTGATAGCGGGCTCCGGGAAGAGTGTTCTTAGGTACGCCCCCGTCCCCACCCCATCTCGTTTTGACCATGGCAGCTTATACTATTTAATATCAACCAGCTCTGCGATCATTCGGAACATCGAAGGCACCGCCAACACCGGGTCAGCGCACATGGCCTACTTCTTCTTTGTTTTCAACGACGCGGGAAAACAGGATTCTCGTGCTTTACTCTCCTCCCTCGTTGACCAGCTTTGCGATCAGTCCGGGTCTTACTTCAACATTCTTCTCCGCTTGTACTCGGCACACCATGACGGCTCTAGGCAACCCAGCGATGATGTGCTCAAACAATGCCTCAAAGATATGCTCACGATCGCAGGACAAGTCCCAGTTTATCTTGTTCTGGATGCCCTTGATGAATGCCCAGACACTCATGGGGTACCATCATCGCGTCGAAAGGTGCTAGACCTTGTGAAAGAACTCGTGGAATTGCAGCGTCCGAATTTGCGACTATGTGTCACTAGTAGGGACGAGATGGATATCCGCACTGTCCTCCAGCCTTTGGCACGTACCTCCTTATCCCTCCACGACCAAGAAGGACAAAATGAAGATATTGTCGATTACGTCACCTCCGTAGTCTCCTCAGATCCGGAGTTAAACATGAGGGGATGGCAGGAAGAAGACAAGGAGTTGGTCATCACGACACTCGCACACAGAGCCGGTGGAATGTGGGGACGTCGTTGTCTTCCTTGTAATGCTTCCTCATACTGTGAAACAGGTTTCGCTGGGTTCATTGTCAAGTTGAAATTCTTCGCCGTTGTTTTGCGCGGAATTTGCGACATACCCTTGACGAATTGCCCAAAACGCTAGATGCGACGTATCAGCGCATACTACGAGAAATCCCCGAGCAAAATAGAGATGACGCGCATCGACTGTTGCAATGCCTCGCTGTGGCGGTTCGCCCGCTTCGTGTTGAGGAACTCGCACAAGTACTCGCCGTTGATTTCACCTCTGAGGACTTTCCGACGTTAAACGTTGATTCGCGCTGGGGGGATGAAGAACAAGCCGTTCTGTTGGCATGCTCCAGCCTAATTGCCATTGTCCAGGAATATGATTGGCGACGCAATCGGTTTTCCCGATTCGTTCAGTTTTCCCACTTTTCTGTCAAAGAATTCCTCACCTCGAAACGCCTTGCCGAAGCAAAGGGGGATACTTCACATTATCATATTCGCGCCGAGCCTGCACACACGGTCATGGCGCAAGCTTGCCTTGCTGTCCTGTTACGGTTGGACTACTCTATCAGCACGGAGACCATTGAGAGCTTCCCTCTAGCTGAGTATGCTGCCGAAAACGTCAACAACCATGCGGAGTGCGAGAATGTGGCAACGCAGATACGAGATGCGGTCGACTATCTCCTTGACGCAGAGAAACCGCACTTTGTTGCATGGCTATGGGCGCTCCATTCCGAGTTTGGAAAAGATTTCTTTTGGGGGGATCGGCGGCGAGAAGTGGTTCCCTTGTATTACGTTGCGGAATTTGGATTCTGCGGCCTGGTACAACATATCCTTTCGAAGCGTCCACAAGATGTAAACGCCCAGGGTGGTGATTGCGGTACAGCACTACACGTTGCGGTGGACAAAGGTCACGCCGAGGTCTCAAAGCTACTACTTCCGCACTGTGTGGACGTGGACATTCGCGGCATCGAGAGCCAGACGCCACTACACCTCGCATCGAAGCGTGGATCTGACGACACCATGCGGTTATTACTGGACCGAGGTGCGGATGTGGACGCGCAGGATCACAATCACTCAACTTCACTGCATTTCGCATCATCCCAATCGAAGGTCGAGGCCGCGAAGGTTCTTATTGAATGTGGTGCAAATGTCCAAGTGCGGAACAACAACGGCCAGACGCCACTACACCTCGCGTCGGAGCACGGATATCATGACACCCTGCGGTTATTACTAGACCAAGGTGCGGATGTGGAGGCGCGGGATCAGAATCACTTGACTCCTCTGCATTTCGCATCATCCCAATCGAAGGTCGAGGCCGCGAAGGTTCTCGTTGAATGTGGTGCAAATGTCCAAGTGCGGAACAACAAGGGCGAGACGCCGCTACACCTCGCGTCGGAGCACGGATATCACGACACCGTGCGGTTATTACTGGACCGAGGTGCAGATGTGGGGGCGCAGGACGACAATCACTCGACTCCACTGCATCTCGCATCATCCCGATGGAGGGTCGAGGCCACGAAGGTTCTCATTGATTGTGGTGCAAATGTCCGAGCGCGGAACAACAAGGGCAAGACGCCACTACACCTCGCGTCGAGGCACGGATCTCACGACACCGTGCGGTTATTACTGGACCGAGGTGCGGATGTGGACGCGCAGGATCACAATCACTCGACTCCACTGCATCTCGCATGGGGGGTCGAGGCCGCGAAGGTTCTCGTTGATTGTGGTGCAAATGTCCGAGCGCGGAACAACAAGGGCGAGACGCCGCTACACCTCGCGTCAAAGCACAGATCTCATGACACCGTGCGGTTATTACTGGTCCAAGGTGCGGATGTGGATGCGCAGGATGACAACCACTTGACCTCGCTGCATCTGACCTCATTTCTATCGGACTGGGAGAAGTGGGGGTGGGAGCAGGGGTGGAACCGGGACCGGGACCGGGACCGGGCGGAGGCGGAGGCGCGGGCACAGGCGGCGGCGCAGCTGCTGCTTGAACGCGGCGCAAATGTCCATCTTCGGAACAAAAACGGCCAGACACCACTCCATTGCATATTGAACCAGGCTAGCGACAAAATTCACGACCCATTTTTCGACGTCGTCCTGTTATTACTGAAGCACAATGTGGATGTAGACGCAAAGGACAACAACCACTTGACTCCACTGCAACTCGCAACATCCCAATGGAACGTCAAGGCCGCGAAGGTTCTCGTTGAATGTGGTGCAAATGTCCAAGTGCGGAACAACAAGGGCGAGACGCCACTACACCTCGCATCGAGGCACGGATCTCACAACACCGTGCGGTTGTTACTGGACCGAGGTGCAGATGTGGACGCGCAGGATGACAATCACTCGACTCCACTAGATCTCGCATTATCCCAATCGGAGGTCGAGGCCGCGAAGGTTCTTGTTGAATGTGGTGCAAACCTCCAAGTGCGGAACAACAACGGCCAGACGCCACTACACCTCGCGTCGGCACGCGGATTTCACGACACCGTGCGGTTATTACTGGACCGAGGTGCGGATGTGGACGCGCAGGATCACAATCACTCGACTCCACTGCATCTCGCATGGAGGGTCGAGGCCGCGAAGGTTCTCGTTGATTGTGGTGCAAATGTCCGAGCGCGGAACAACAAGGGCGAGACGCCGCTACACCTCGCGTTGAAGCACGGATCTCACGACACCGTGCGGTTATTACTGGACCGAGGTGCAGGTGTGGACGCGCAGGATCACAATCACTCGACTCTACTACATCTCGCATTATCCCAATCGGAGGTCGAGTCCGCGAAGGTTCTCGTTGAATGTGGCGCAAATGTCCAAGTGCGGAACAACAAGGGCGAGACGCCGCTACACCTCGCGTCGAAGCACAGGCATTACGCTACCATGCAGTTATTAGTGGATCGTGGTGCGGATGTGGAGGCGCAGGATCACAATCACTCGACTCCACTGCATCTCGCATCATCCCAATCGAAGGCCGAGGCCGCGAAGGTTCTCGTTGAATGTGGTGCAAATGTCCAAGTGCGAAACAACAAGGGCGAGACGCCACTACACCTCGCGTCGGAGCACGGATCTCACGACACCTTGCGGTTATTACTGGACCGAGGTGCGGATGTGGAGGTGCAGGATGACAATCATTCGACTCCACTGCATCTTGCATCATCCCGATGGGACGTCGAGACCGTGAAGGTTCTCGTTGAATGTGGTGCAAATGTCCAAGTGCGGAACAACAAGGGCGAGACGCCGCTACACCGAGCGTCGGAGCACGGATCTCACGACACCGTGCGGTTGTTACTGGACCGAGGTGCGGATGTGGATGCACAGGATGACAATCACTCGACTCCACTGCATCTCGCATTATCCCAATGGAAGGTCGAGGCCGCGAAGGTTCTCGTTAAACGTGGTGCAAATGTCCAAGTGCGGAACAACAACGGCCAGACGCCACTACACCTCGCGTCGGAGTACGGGTCTCACGACACTGTGCGGTTATTACTGGATCGAGGTGCGGATGTGGACGCGCAGGACCACAACTACTCAACTCCACTGCATCTCGCATCCGGGTCATTCCGACGGGTTATCGAGGCCGCGGAGGTTCTCCTTGAATGTGGTGCAAATGTCCAAGCGCGGAACAACAAGGGCGAGACGCCACTACACCGAGCGTCGGCACGCGGATCTCACGACACCATGTGGTTACTACTGGACCGAGGTGTGGATGTGGACGCGCAGGATCACAATCACTCGACTCCACTACATCTCGCATTATCCCAATCGGAGGTCGAGGCCGCGATGGTTCTCGTTGAATGTGGTGCAAATGTCCAAGTGCGGAACAATAAGGGCGAGACGCCGCTACACCTCGCGTCGAAGCACAGGCATTACGCTACCATGCAGTTATTAGTGGATCGTGGTGCGGATGTGGAGGCGCAGGACCACAATCACTCGACTCCACTGCATCTCGCATCATCCCAATCGGAGGCCGAGGCCGCGAAGGTTCTCGTTGAATGTGGTGCAAATGTCCAAGTGCGGAACAACAAGGGCAAGACGCCACTACACCTCGCGTCGGAGCATGGATCTCACGACACCGTGCGGTTATTACTGGACCGAGGTGCGGATGTGGATGCACAGGATCACAATCTCTCGACTCCACTGCATCTCGCATCCTGGTCATTCCGACGGGTGGTCGAGGCCGCGAAGGTTCTCGTTGAATGTGGTGCAAATGTCCAAGCGCGGAACAACAAGGGCGAGACGCCACTACACCGAGCGTCGGTACGCGGATCTCACGACACCATGCGGTTATTACTGGACCGAGGTGTGGATGTGGACGCGCAGGATCACAATCACTCGACTCCACTACATCTCGCATTATCCCAATCGGAGGTCGAGGCCGCGATGGTTCTCGTTGAATGTGGTGCAAATGTCCAAGTGCGAAACAACAAGGGCGAGACGCCACTACACCTCGCGTCGGAGCACGGATCTCACGACACCTTGCGGTTATTACTGGACCGAGGTGCGGATGTGGAGGTGCAGGATGACAATCATTCGACTCCACTGCATCTTGCATCATCCCGATGGGACGTCGAGACCGTGAAGGTTCTCGTTGAATGTGGTGCAAATGTCCAAGTGCGGAACAATAAGGGCGAGACGCCGCTACACCTCGCGTCGAAGCACAGACATTACGCCATCATGCAGTTATTACTGGATCGAGGTGCGGATGTGGACGCGAAGGATGACAACCACTTTACCTCGCTGCATCTGACCTCATTTCTATCGGACTTGGAGAAGTGGGAGTGGGAGTGGGGGTTGGCTCAGGAAGGCCGGGCGGAGGCGGAGGCGCGGGCACAGGCGGCGGCGCTGCTGCTGCTCGAACGCGGCGCAAATGTCCATCTTCGGAACAAAAGCGGCCAGACACCACTCCATTGCATATTGAACCAGGCTAGCGACAAATTTCACGATCTATTTTTCGACGTCGTCCTGTTATTACTGAAGCACAATGTGGATGTAGACGCACAGGACAACAACCGTTCGACTCCACTGCATCTCGCATCGTTCTCTGGAAGCATCAAGGCCGCACAGCTATTGCTACAGCATAGTGCCAATATCCAGCTGCAGAATAAGAACGGCGAGACCCCGTTCCAAGTTGCGTCGGCGAGAGGACATCAGGAAGTCATGCGGTTGTTGTCGTCATAGATGCAGAGTGAGTCTAAAATGTCATATTATGGCTTCCCTTGACGATTATCTACAGTCAGAGACCTCCCGTATTTTTCATTCGATTTGTAAAATAAATACTGTACACGACCAGCTTCGGATCAGTCACTACAGAAAACAGGAGTTGTAGGCTAGAATTTGTCGTCACGGTAAGGCATGGTACCCAGCTCGGCATGCGTGGCTATGATCTGAAGGCGAGACTCGCCGGTGATAAGTAAGGGGGTACTGTATGTAAAGAAGTGGTTTCATTAAGCGTTAAGCGAGCCGTCGGCATCCCGGTCGTCAGGTTGGCCGACAAGTCGATCATCAACTTCAATTCCTTGCTTCCTAGGCCCCTTGTACAACATCTTCCCCCCTGCGGCTACAGTCGTCCATATCCAAGCTTCTGGACCGTGACAAGGATGGTGCCTTGGACTGGCAACCTTGCATGGTTTATACGTCGACGGATTTGGATCCGACTAAGTTGCCAGTGCATTCTACTTTTCCCACCAGATCGTCTCCCCCTGGGACGACTCATCATAAAGTTTAGCATAATTCGGGCTGGTCAGTTATAATGTCCGCTCTTAAAAGCGACCGGCATGCAAGCCCTACTGTGTCGTGGGGTACTTGGATCGAGACTGCCACTGCGGTCAAGGTGGATTGTCGCCTCAATTACATCGTATCCATCTAGTAGAGCCTACGTCTGATCTTGCATGTCGTGGAGTTGTAGCTGGAGGTCCTGGGGCCATGCGCGTGCCGAAGAAGGGAGGATCAGATGCGAATTCTCTTCGCTCCTAATCAGTTGCTCTACACCTGTAACCTCTCAGGCTCGTCCCGCTGTGGCACGTCTAGGTGTCCTCCAGCTGCAGTATGCCGTCCTACTACCTTTGTCCACACAACATAGTACGGAATCCGCAGCCTCGTCTTCTAAGATTCCGCTTCTGTTCTACACCCACTAGCACTGGTATCAATAGCTGGGCTCTCCTCTGATATGATGCAGAGCCGCGTTGGTGTCGGTGGGGACTACTGGAGGGATTGCCTTGGTCACACTCGTATGCGTCCAATTCTACGGTGACTTGCACCATCTGTACCAGGCGTGCCTACGGAAGGCGTTGGAGAGAGGGGTCGCGCCCCCAAGGACTCGTCGTAGGGATCAACAAGGTTACTCTACGTACAGGACTAGTACTACTCGTCCCGTGACTTCCTCGTCATGTGACCTCTGTCCCCCTTGCTCCTTATCATGATTCCAGCGTCGCCCTTGGTCCGGGGGTCTTCGGATACGGTACATCTCAGCGGCTGAGTGCGAGCAAACACACTTTGTCGCGCCGTCCACGAGGATGGCAACGACGACGACACCGATGAAGCTCTTCCGAGGCTGCCGCCACGTTCGACCGCAAGTTCTGCCAACGACGCGCTGAGTAATGTCAGCAGAAAGGTGATACTGTATCCAGCTCCACGGGCACAGCTGTTTCCCCTCGGAAGATCGCCGCTTGCCGCGAGTCTGCGACTGGAATGGGACTGTGCAACGCCCTCAGGTATAACACCGCCATGGGACCTGACTCGGAGCTGCACATGTCGTGTAGACCGCTTCTGAGGCCGGCTCAAGGATTTGTTGTAGCTAAAGCCGCCGCAAACAGCACCCCAGCCTGAGCGTGGTAGCCCTATGGCACCGGAGGGGGGCCCGGCAGCGGCACCAGAACCACAAGGTCGTCCTGATACTCAGTACGCGTTTGATCCCAGCTTGACTTATTTTTCGCTCGCACTCTACCTTTGATATATAGGACAATTTCACCCCGGTTATACCTCGGTCTTTCATCCCAAAGACTGGGCCCTCGTTCCACTCCTAACAGGATTTGATGTGTGAAAGAAAACGAAAAAAAAGCAGGCCACGAGTCGCGTCACCCTCATAATACTAAGCTTGGTCTGGGAGACGTTGCGAATACATGGGGACGATGCACGACGCAAAACTCGGTGCTTCCGGAGACCGATTCTGGTGGCATAAGTCTGGGACGCACGGCATGTACAGGTTTCTTACGAGTGATATCGCAATAGGGACTGCAATCCAATTTCATTTCTCTCGATTTACCTATATCTTCCGTCGAGAACACCTTTGACCATCCAACAATCAGTTGTCTGTGTCGGAACATCTGCTGCATACTAGCATCTCAACTTAGGTGGACAGGGCAGACCCTCTGCTCCTTCAGGGCCACAATACGAGAATAATCCTTAGCGATCTGCCCGTTCGCGAGCCATACCGAGGAGACTCACCCATGGCCGGCATTTCATCACGAGTATGCCACATTGGACTGACCGTGCTTGCGGTGGCAGTCAACAGAAGATTTCACGCATAATCCAACTACATGTTATATTCAAATAAAAAATGTGCGTAATAACGGGGTAAAAGACCGCATCACGTCGACCAGGATCAAATACTGAAGGGAGATATCTGCGCCTTCCGTGATTTGAACTATCGACGCCTCGTAATAGCGTGTCCATATAGCGAAAGCGTACCGAGAGCCACTACAGTCAAAAAAACACGACATATAGAGATACAGCCAGCGGCAATCCAAGAGATTCCCGCGTCAAGTTAAATACCCGATACCTGAAGCCTCGAGGCGTCAAACGAGCGCTAAACGGGGGAAATCCTGGGCGCGTACCTCATGCCGGTCCTACTTCCGGCTTCTTTATACCAGCCTTCCCCGCGGTCAGACTCTTATGGATGAACGGCAAGACGCCACCGCCTGCGATTGTTGCTCGCACGAGCGTATCGAGCTCTTCGTCTCCTCGAATCGCAAGTTGTAAATGCCTCGGTGTGATGCGTTTGACGCGGAGATCTTTCGACGCGTTGCCTTTATCGTCAAAAGCGTAAGTGCAAAAGGAGAAGACAGACGGGACGATGGGGCGCACCTGCGAGCTCCAAGACTTCGGCTGTGAGATATTCGAGGATGGCCGAGGTGTACACCGCCGCCTTCGCGCCGATCCGAAGGTTGTTCTGCGTGCGCTGCTTCAAGTACCTGTGAATACGGCCAACAGGAAACTATGAATGCCCCCATGCAACATTGATCAACAGCGACGCAAAACACGATTGAGAAAGCGACAGACCTGAAGACCAGCCTTCGCGCTGCGGGTTTGGAAAACTTTGGCCTCCGTTGTAGGGGGTTCGCTAACTTTGGACTTGCCGCCCTTCCCGCCTTTTGGTGGCATGCTCTAGAATGCTGATGCAAACTGATAAGTCATGGATACAAGTAGGATGCCCGGACGTGACCACTTACACGTACGTAGAAATACTCTACCTTGCGCAGACAGAAAACTGGGCGATAGGAGGTAAACACACAAAAACGCTGCGACAAGACGGGAACTAATGACAGGGTCGTTAGACGCGACGAACGTGCCGAAACGGATGATGAGGGTTCGGTACGAAAGAGCAACGGATTCACGCTCCGCTAAGCCGCGGTCGATCCTAGTAAACAAAGTCACGTGTGCACGGACACTTTATTGCGGTCACAGAACAAGACACTCTGGATTCGAAAACAATGATACACTACATATAGGTCGTGACAGGAGAGTAAAAAAAGGGCGAGATCAGCGCATAAGAAGACATTCAGACTACAAAAATTCCACTTCAGCGGGTAAGTGGTGCACGCTCCTCATCTTCAAGAACAATGCTTCCACGACGCCAAGTGCTGACGAGACCAGCGGCGCCTTTGAACACCCAAAGCAAGGACAGAAGGGCAAATGCAAGGGCAGACCAATGGATGAAGGGGGTGCGCTGACGATCGAAAATCGCAAAGAGCGCCCACGTGATCGCGATGGCAGCAGGGAGGTCACCCTCAGGCGTAGAGAACGCGTACGCCGTGGCCGTAGCCTCAAAGAAGAACCTTAAGAGGGGTGAGTGAAAATGCTAGAGGAGTATTGGAGAAGCGTACAATGCCAGAAAAACAAAGACCTTCGTCCAAACCCCGGGGCTGTGCTTCCCAGCATCCGTACCAAAGGCCTCAAATGCGGTGAGTACGATGAGGACAGTCGTCCAACCGTGGTAAAGCGAGAACGGAAGATGAACAAAAAGCTCATCATTGAGGTTGGAAGGTGCATGGAACTTCTTGACAACATAATAGATGTGCTAATGGGTGCTGTCGGTAAGCGAGTTAACGGACGTATGCCCCGGAACATAACCCACTGTTACGGCAGAGCTGACAAAGAGAGCAAATATGAATGCTGCGCATTACGTTAGCACGCATCCAAGTCTGCCAAGGGAACTGCCCACACCGAATACATAGTGGTTCGAAGCCCAAAGATTCACATAAACGGCATTGAGAGTACCCAAGAGCGGGAAACGCCAGGAAATGCCGTCGACAATGACCTTTTTCCCTTCAGGGGTGAATTGGTAGATGATGGTGCCCAAGAGGAGAAGGTGGATTAACGACCTAAGTCAGGATCAATACACCAAATGCTGGAGCACCGGGGAACAATGCGCGCCATATGAGGAATGCCCATGGGGAAGGCGTGATATACGTTTCCTTGCCCTTGGTGTAGATGTCGGTAGGGACAAAAATGGTGGATATGTTGGAGCCGAGGAAAAGGAGGTACACAAGCACGTTCACCACCTACGGCGAATTCACATTGAATTACGGGGGAAAAAAAAGAAGAAATAAGAACCTTGAGGAAAAGGTCATCTCTCCAAGAGTCCGCCATGGTGGGTTAGTTACGAGAGTGGCAGTGACAATGAGGAGAGGAGTAGGGCGGAGCCTTTTATCGAGCCGAGTCGAGTGACCAGCACGTGAATAAATGACGTCAAGATGCTATATTGGCTTGGCCCTTGGACCCCTGTCAATATCACGCGATCTGGTCACTGGTCAACCTAGCCTCGCCTCGGATCTCCAAGTGCCAAGTGCACACTTGGGTCTGGGTCCTGATTTGTCAGGTTGCAATAAATAGTGTATACATGACATAATCTACCAAGTACAAAAGCGGGCATCCCATGTCAACCTCCGTCCGCGCTGTACGAGCCCTACGAGGCAGACGCTGATGATCCATTTGACTGGTGCTCTTTTGTCGTATCATCCCCTTCGAGGTCGTTTGCAGAAGGAACAGCCGCTGAAGTCGCCGCTCCCGCTGCTGTTACCGTCCCTGACTGTGGTGAGACGTCCCTGCCACGATACCTCAGCTCTAAATCTGCGAGGAGCGATGCTTACAACCACGTACCACTTGATCTGGAACCTCGTCACCCTCGGCTTTGCGCTAATATCCCTCACTAGCTTGTCAAACTGGATCTTCTCCGGCGGCGCCAACTTCATCTCCTCGTTGTCGTACTCAGTGTTTTGGTAATATCCTACTCGAACAAATTCTTGGTCCCGATACGATCCTGTCAGGATCAAGGCCGCGACCCCGAGCACATCCTCGGGTGGAATGCTTTGTGTGGATGGGGGGGAACCTTCGAATTCGAACGCGTTGACACCAATGGGCACAGGGCCAACCAAGCAATCATCGAGTTCTTGATCGAGCTCCGCATTGCCTGGCGAAGCGACGTAAATGAGCCGCCACTCGAGGTCTGGACGTGAGATACCATAATTTGGGATAGTCTTTTGAGCTATAAGATCCAACGCACCTTCCTTAAGGGCGGCTATGCATTCGAACGTAACACGAAAGTGATATGGATCCAGAAAGCGTGCAGGGTTGTTGAGAAACTCTACATTCTGAAAGATGGCATGTGAGTGGAATGACGAGAGATATAGGCCATTTACCGCATACTCTAATGGTGACAATCGACATATTGTGAAGTCGGTGAGGGAATCAGATCCGTGTTGGGTTGCAAGAACGCGGGAACGCGGGGTGTGACCGAAAAGTCGCGTCTCGTCACGATAGTCACGCGTTACAGCGCTATCTATCCATTAGTTAAGCGTGCCAATTGTCTCTGGCAAGCGCGAGTCGAGTCGGAGTCAAGCTTGGCAAGTTGAAGGGTATCCGTCCTCAAACCATCAATCTTGTAAGCCCCCTTCCTACTTATCTCGTCTGTTATTCCTCATTTTTGCCTGGATTTTTAGAGGACTCAAGGCATGATTCACCGTGCTTCAGTCCTTCGTACGACCTAAAGTTATCAACGATCACGGAACGACCACGAATTTACTGAACACTTTTCTTCCTATGCCTTGCTAGACCGCTATTTTGTCATCTCACCTTGTGCACTCGGCTCCTCTATTTGTCATGTCCCAGACCCCAGATCTTCTCGTCTCAGACGACGACGACACATCCCATGTCTCAACCCCCGTACTTGCCCATCCCCCGTCTCTCCTGCCCGCCCCTCTTCTTTCTCTCCCGAAGGCACTCCCTCCGACTCCACCGGATCCAGTTCCAGTAGCACCGTCCACCTCCGCCTTCCTATTCCCGTCCCGTCTGCGAACCTCTCTCAGACTTCCTTCACTTTTGTTGATGTTGGCGAGGACCAAAGTGGCGTGGATTTTGATAATCTTCCCCCAGAGATTGCTTCTGCCGACATTTCAATTGCACGTGAGTTTTTGTGCTCGACTTGTGTATCACCGTGTTGTCCCTTTCTGGGCGCATACATCGCCATGTGCCGCGCGGTGTACCTCACCGCTTGGATGCCTTCGCGTCACGGAATCGAAGCACGTCATTGAGCTTCATCGTGCTCGCGTTTCTTGCGTTCCTGTCGGAACGTATCACGCTCAATCACGCTTCCTGTAGCGACTGGGGCTTCCATTTTCGGGCACCCGTTTTTATGTCAAAATTATCTTTGGGGCCTGACCACGTGGGTGCCTTGAAACGTAATAACGGAATACCCACCATCAGTCTCATCTTTCGCCTTCTGTACTTCTTTTTTTTACTGACCTCTTCGTATCGTTGCTTCTACGACTCAGCCGATGGCTCGTTCGTGGAGACATCGTCCGGCCAAGCTGCTCATGAACTGAAGAAGCGGTATGACCGTCTTATCAAGGTAGATAAGGACCATCGTTCGCCTTATGCCATTACTGCATTTGTCAATCAACACGGCAAACAAATGTATCGCGTCGGGTGCGTAAGCCCCTCCCTTGTTCATTCTCATAAGGAACCTGACTATTTACGTCCACGGTTCAGGCACCGTGGTCAGTCTGCCCCAGCCGCAGATGCAGAACAGCGCACGACCATACAGCTCCAGCAGCCTCCTTCGTCACCCGACGCAAGGCAGGGTCAGACGCGTCGCAAGTCACCTGGCCAGACGCTGCGTTCAGAACGCAACACATCTCGCAAGAGCCGGATGAGTATGCATGCCTTTCTCCCGGGCACGATGTTTCCCACCACCACCCACCGTGGCGCCGACTCAACGGCGAGCACCCGCACGCCACCGTCGCGCAAGCTTCGCAGGACACGCTCGAACCCCCAGATCTCTGCCGACCCCTTGCCACCACCGCCCCCACCTGGGCGCGGCCATTCTCAAAGTGTTACCGCGGCCGACCTTCCCCGCCTACCAATATACTCAACGCCCAGTGAACCCGTGCCACCTCTATATCCTCCACCCCTGATACGTGATGGCTTCGCAGATGTCATGCGTTGGGATACGGAGAGCGGACCACCATCTCCAATCAGCTCGCGTTCTCACTCACACTCACACGATTCTGAATTTGCCCCTAGCGTTGGTCCATTTAACCCGTTCGGTTTGGGTGTTTCCTTCGAGTCTCCCGCCCCCGCCAAACTCTCTGAAGACTACTTACATGTGCCGCTGTTACGGGAGATGCAGTCCTTTGAGTCTACAATGACTGCCCGAGCAGATCCACCACTAAGGATAGCTCCTCCTCAGACTGACTTGACCCCTATAAACTCACTAACTACTAGCGAGTTACCGTTCGCTGACGAAGTACCCCAGTTACCTCCGGGCCCCGAATTATCGGACGAGCAAGACAGTGACCTGATGCCTTTAGTTTCCGAAGAACAAGATGTAGAAACCGCTCTGTTGTCTCCAGCCCGGTCGCCCTCGCCGTTGTTCTCGCTCTCCCGTCCCAATTACTCCGATCCTACGTATGTCCCAACAGACGAGACCTCAATGCACACTCGCTACTCGACAGAAGTCTTTGATGTGTTGCAGACCTATCGGGGTTTGCCTGTACTTGAGCGACTTCTCGAAGATCCCGCCGACACTGTAATCAAGATGACTCTCATCACCGAGGACAGCGCCGCGCCGCGTAACGATCCACGCTTCGTCATCTGGGGGTCGGTCACGCTCGAGTCTCAGGTGGACGGCTCGCAAGCGTCGCGGCGGAGTAGCGGTGAGTTTGTACAACTGCGAGTCACTACCGACGGTCCTGAGCGCAAGCGCGTGCTCGTGGCCGCGACGATCGAGCGGTGGCTGGCTCAGCTCACGAGCGCTCTGGATTACGACGAACTGCTCGTTTTTTTCCTGACATACCGCTCCTACATCACGGCACTCGATCTCTGCCACTTGCTCATCTGCCGCTTTCACTGGGCGCTCGGGCGCGGCGCGAGCGGCGGGGACGAGATGGTGCGCCGGGTTGTCCGCGTCCGGACGTTTGTCGCGATTCGGTACTGGTTGCTCACCTTTTTCGCCGTGGACTTTGTGCCACATCGTGAGCTCCGCCTTTTGCTGGCGAGTTGGCTGAATACCCTTCGGAGGGATCCCATATTGCAGAGGCACACCGACGCGACGGTGAGACACCGTGGTCTGTTCTCGGCGTTGAACCCGCTCTGACGGTGTGGCTGTGATGTAGAGCATCGTTCGTAAGCTGATATCAGTCGCACGGGACGCCAAGGAGGCGTATTCTCAACGCCCCCGAGCGTCCATCTCCAAGCCGAGCAGCGGGACCGGCACTCCAAATGGCGCGTTGCGACGGTCCTCATCGGGTAACGACGAGGACCTGGACTTGGATTTCATAGCCGAACCCGCGCCACTGCTCGGGACTTCTGGTTTTGGTAAGGCGAAGGGGGTGACCGGTGCAGATAGAGCGGCGGCTATCCAGCAGCCCCTCCACCGAGCCATTTTGGAACACCGCCCGTCCCTGTCGGCGAGCGTGTCTCATACCACCGCCCATCCCGTACACCCCCCAAATGCTTTGTCGCGTGCGCTCGCGAGTACGATGGGTCGGCTCGGTCGCTGGAAGCGCGCTCTGAACTCCGCCGCCCGTTATGCGGCACATCCGACGTCTGCGGAAGTTTCGGCGTTTGACTTGGAGCTAAATCCTGAAGGAGATTTAATCTCTCGCGGTGGAATGGAACAGTATCTCAAGATAGTTGAGTCATGTCATAAGCCCGTGAGCGTCGCGCCTTCAGTGCCCCCATCCCTGCCTCCGGTGGTTCCACCCCCGGTGGATCCGTTGTCACCTTTAGGTCTCCTTCATCCGATCCCACCCACTCCCCCTCTAACTTTTATTGTGGACACCGCCGACTCTCCTGAGCCGGTACCAATACCGCCCGATTCGCCACCTTCTCGAGATCCCCCCAATGCTAGCGAGGAACCTGCGGAGGTGGCGCAGGAAGCTATGTCGGCGAGTGCGCCCTCCCTCACTAAAATGACCCTGCGCTCGAAGACGGTTAGCCGCGTCTCGACGTGCTCTACGAGTTCTTCCTCGAGCTACGGCGTGCCCCTCCCACCCCAGCCGACCTTCCGTGCCCGTCGCTCTGTGCAGGACCGATCGTGGCAGCTGGACATCGTCTCGATCGACGATCTCGATCTTTCCGATACGTCCTCGAACACGTCTGAAAGCCCCGCGGTTCAACCTGGTCCAAAGAAGTTGCCGCGTCGCCTACCGCTGCGGCGGGATTTCGAGTTCGTAGATCGAAATCGCGATAGCGTGTCGTCGATGGGATTTGCCTCCCAGGATGAGTCGGGCGCGAGCGCGTCCAACTCGCGTCGCTCGAGCGTCGCGTCAGGTGCGGAGGGCGGACTGGGGACCACTATTCATCAGTGGCAGGTGAACGCGCTGATCGACTCTCTGAGCGATGACGAGGAGGACGAGGGTGACGTCGAGGACGCCTTGCGTCGTCTGGAGGGGCAGATGAACCCGCAAAAGCAGCGCGCAAAGGAGACCAAGGTGGACAACTGGGTCAAAACGATCCGGGAGCGTCTTGCTGCCGGCGACTATGGATACGAGGCGCCTCGCTACCTCTCCGACGATGGCGAGGACGCAGCGAGCGAGGTGGAGGCCGGCGAGGGTGTTAGGGGACGGGGATCGGTGTCCGCGCCATTGAGCATGGTTTCGTCGCCGTCGCGTCCGGGCTCTCCAGCATCGGTCCGGCGAGTATCGTCCTTCGGGATGTTGACGGAAAGCTCGACCCCCGTACCTGGCAAGGCCCTGCAGCTGGCGTCAAGGGTTTCCTCCACGGCGTCGCGCTCCGCAGAGGACAAGAAGCCGGCCGTCGAGGACGTCGTGCCCCCCGAGATTCTCCGCGGACGGCTCGCGGCGCCCAATACCGCTCCGACGGTCGTCGCCAAGATATCCTCCGTACCCCCGCGGTTGCCCATGGCGCCGGGAATGGCGGCAGACCACCATCGCTCGTGGGTGCTCTCGGTGCCCACGGTTGCGCTTGCGATACACTTCTCCATGATCGACCGGGAACTCTTCCTCGCTATCAAATTCGAGGAGCTGGTGTCGGACGACTGGCGGGGATCCGAGGCTGCACAGGCGGCGAACGTGCTCGACTGGGGCCAGTTCCTCAAGGACCGAGCCAGTTGGAAGGCCCAGGGCGTGGAGGGATATCGCACCAGCGCCTTGGTTGCTGCCCGTGCGCGATTCAACCTCTTGACGAATTTCGTGATCTCCGAAATTGTGGATACGTCGCCTGCGGAACGTCCCGCGCTCGCCACTAAATTCATCCGCGTCGCTTGGGTACGTTGAAATCGCGCTCACTTAGTCTAGGCCCCCCTTTAATCTTTTCTCAACAGAAATGTTTCCAATTGAACAGCTTTAGCACGCTCGTGGCGATCGTTGCTGGCTTGCGGAGCGATTGGGTGTCGCGTGTAATGAAACGCGGGTGGGACCGCGTGAACGTGTACAATCTGCGGATCCTGAAGGATCTCACGTCTTTCGCCGACTCGGCAGACGATTTCAAGCACATCCGGAGAGCGGTCGCGCAACTGACTGATCCCAAACATGCCGCCCGTGCTTCCGAAGAAGCGGCGTCCGTGCGTAGCTCAGCGCGTGGGAGGCTGGCTGATGCGAAGGTTGACACGGGCGTGCCCTTCCTCGGTGCGTACCCCCTCCAGATGTACTTTTCGTTTTGTTCCTGGAAAGCGCTGATTTGGCTGCGGCGGGCGTTTAGGAATCTACCTTGCGCCGTTACAACGAGTCTCCCGCCTGCCGGACCTGATCGATCCTACCGCCCCCACAGAGATCGTCAGCATCGACCCGGTCTCGGGCAACTTTTCGCCGCCGGCACACCCGGAGGTGTTCGACGCTCTCCCACCGCTTCCACCATCCATGCACCTTGAACCCTTGATCAACGTGCACAAACAACGGCTCGTTGCCCGTACGGTCAAAGCGCTCGTCGCTGGGCAGCACCTCGCGAGCCGGCTGCAGTATCCCATCGATCGGCGGCTGTTTCAGCGCTGTCTGCGTCTACGCGGACTCGACTCTGCTACGCTGCATCGGAAGTTGGCGATGTATCCTGACTGACATTAGCATGGGAAGGGGGGGGAGAGTTGACTCGGGCGAGAGGTGAGCCAGATTGTGAGTTAAGAGTATGTTTGCTACGCGCAGTATTACCTTTATGTCGCAGCTTTCCCTCTCTCTTCCCCCTCTGTATTTGGGGCTCTTAGGATTTCGTTTCATGGTACAATATAGACTTTCATGAATCAGAAGCATTTTCAACTACTGCCGCCTTTTTCATCAACCAACTCAGTACTTGAGCAAGAATCCAAACCACGGGAATGGTTGGCCTTTCCCTGGCTGAGTAGATAACGGCCCACTTCGTTACGCATCCATCGCTACTCAGGTTCGGGATGTTTGTTGTCCCTTTTACAGATCTGCGGGAATTCTTCGGAGAGGATGTTGATTCCTTGGCAGCATGCCAGGCCAGGAACAGCATGGTCGAAGCTCTCAACAGGCGCCCCGGCCTCGCGAAGGTCGTGTGTGGTTGTACTCGGCCACAACAGTTCCCCATCCTCGTGCCTGTATCCACGAATACCAGAACCACTCTTATCACACACAGCATGACAACTTCAATCATCCACACAGCTCCCGAAATCGATTTCTTCTGGTCGTCAGATGTTCTACCCGCGGAGGACCATATACACTGTGGGCATTTCCCAATGTGATCTAATTCAGTCGGCAAAATCCTGAAATCTGATTGGTCAGACTTTTAGAACTGAATTGGATCACATTGGGAAATGCCCACAGTGATACCACGATATGGTCCGAATCCTCGGATTACGTACAACCTCCCGCGGCGCACGACTAGTTGCGCGACCAGCATCTGGGCGATCTCGTGAACATGTTCTCTGGTATGTCAAAGTCACTCACGTTTCCGTGTCACAGGACGCCCACACTGCAACTCTGATATTCTATTTAGAAGACCTTATAAACAATTTCGATGACGTGTATCAAGTGAGCACACGACGTTTGGTCATCCACCGAGGGCACTTACCTACCTTGTTGCACCCCAGGATTCCTGCGGTCCCTGGTCCACTCCAACGCCGCGTAGGTCACAGTGACCCTTCTATCATGTTCTGTTGTGTTCACCTAGCGCGAAGCCCTTACGGACTCAAGTTCCTTCCGCCGCCATTTGGTGATGCACCGTGGGCAGAGGACATACCCTCGCCCTCCTATGTGACAGCTGGCACGTACGGCGTGAGTGCTAGCGATATGGCTTCAAGACTTCTGCTCACCTCGGACTTAGCACGACCAAATCCCAAGTGGCTCCGTCAAGTTTCCAACCTGAATTGGCCTGGCTTTTTGATCCAGGACAATTCGATAACACCGCAATCCCCTACTTCGCCGGCGACGCTAGCTTGGAGAGGCAGATCGCACTGGACTACGGTGCAAATCTTTTCAATTATACAGGCCTGGAGTGGACCACGTCGTGAGTATCGTTTCCTTCTATGCATCTCACTTGTAGGAGTGACACATCCACCTTCGCTGACATTGGGCGGTTGCAGGTATCTCGCAGAGTCGGCGCCCGCCCAGCTTTACGGGCCCACTCTTGACGGGGTGGCTACTGCGGGTTTGGCCTCGGCGACGTCGTCCACCGCCCACGTGGGGGCGGTGCCGGGGACAGTCCTCGGCAAGCGCCCTCGCGGGGCAGAGGAACCCTACGACGATGGGGATCCAGTAGAAAACGACAGCCATGTGCCACGCCCACGCAAGAGGAGCAAGGCGAAGACGGCAACGAGGAGGGTTCTGAAGGCGGCAGGGCCCACGAGCAGGGCTCGCCACAAGCTCGCAACCAGGACCCCAACCGAATTAAATGGCAAATCCAAGACGGCGGGACGCGGAGAGGCTCGCAGCCACGAACGCACAGGAAGTTTACTATCAATCCTTGCTGGGACCAAGTGTCCAGCAGGTGTTGGTAGGAGCTCCTGCGTGGGAACAGCTGACTTGAGTTGAGGGGAGCGTGGAAGGAGGAACGGATGGTGCGGCCCACACCTGGCCATGCGCCAACGGCACGGAGGACTCGGATGGTCAGGCCTGCGACGGGGATGTGGGGGCCCGGTACTGTATCATTGGTATTAGGGATGGCAATGGGAATTCTTCTCAACGTCACCCTTTAAGGTAGAGCTCATTCATGCACGGTTCGTATCACATGACCAAACGTGACAGAGTGACAAAATAGTGAAAAGACTAAAGGCTCTTGAAGGGAGCGTAAAATGTCTATTCTGCAACCAAGGAATCATTAAAATATGTATTTCAAACAAATCTGTAGTTCCACATCATTTGTTTAAGCTTTTTTGAATGAAGAGATAGCTTTTTGGTAACAGTGCAGCGTGGGAGCTCAAATCACTGGTGACATAAGCGAGGTGCTATTTTGGGCGCCTCACATTAGTGGCATGTCGGCTAGGACAGCGAAGATAAAAGGGGGGTCTGTGCTACAATTAGCAACTTTCCATGGTCAAAAAAATAAATGCTAGAAAGTGGTAGTCAATGTGGAAATGTATGATGAACCTTCCAAAATGGAACAATGTAAAAAATCTGACCCAACGAGGAATCGAACCCCCAACTTCTCATGATCAGTAGTATTACCATTATACCACTCAGCCATTAATTGGAATTGTCACTCCAACATATATTACAACAATTACAACAAATGGAATCAGTTTCATAATCCGGTTTCACTCATCACATCACCTGACATCAGATAAGTTAATTTTTACATGGGCCACAAAAATGTCACATCATGTGATACGAACCGCATATGAATACGTTCTACCTTTTACCTTACATTGCTTTTAATAGGCTTCAAGATACGCATTATGAAACATGTATTATTACAATGCCATTCTTCCTTCCCTTTCAATTATCACGTATGTCCATGTACCGGGGTCAATCAACAAATATCTCACTTCTTCGCCAGTCCTCAAAGACTGTTGGCATCGTGTGACTGTAATTGTGTTCGTCTCTGGTATCGGCTAGCGGTTCCATCCTTCGCCTGAGACTTCCTCTCGCGCTCCTCGTCGCTTCGTCGAGATATTGACCCTTGGTCTCCTTCAGATCGTACACGTCATGAGGCTGAAGAGAGCGCTGCAACAGAACCTGATAAGAGGTCAGATCGTCACCGATGTCCTTGAATGTCTTCGGCGACAGCCCCGCACACCAGATATCGTACGCAGTGAACCGTCCATCGTGATTTCTGCGCTCCGGCACTGCAGGAAAGAGAACTGCGAGTTTATTAGAGGCGAGGGTGAAGACCATTCGGATGACCGGCAGCGGGAGGTCCCCATCAGAAAACAAGCCGATACGGAATGGATCCATGCCGTCAAAGAGCGTCTTGTCGATCTGATCCTGGAAAGTTTTGTCGTTCTTGACTTGGATAAGAATTGCTGTCACGTTATCACGCGAGATGTTTCTGCTCTGATTACAAATGGGCAGCACAATGTCGACGCCACGTTGGTTATTGGCGCATATGATCATCGCGCCCCGCGTAATAAATTTCCAGAGAGAGCGGATGTTGATCATGTCATAGTCTCTAATTCGGATGACATGGTTGAACCACATGTCGTAGCGATGGAGCGACGATCTTTCAAACGGTTTGTCCTCACCGGGAAGCCAGTGCGGCGGGCGAGTATCTTTTAGCGCCTCAAACGCGGGAGCTGGGAGCAAGGCCTTCATGAAGTCGATAACGGATACCCATTTTCTTGTGACTGCCGACTCATCACGCGCCCGCATGATGAGGAGTGCTGCAACGAGCTCGCCGCGCTGGTCACGATCGACGCAGTTCAGGTCCGAATTGTTTGCCAGGTGGCGCACAGGATTCCCTTTGGTTCCACTCATAAGTTCACGGGCAGCCTCGGCTAGAAGTGGTTCCGATCCAGCGACCGTGACCAAAGTCTCGAACCCTGTAGTTGCTGCAACGCAGTCGCATATGGCGCTCGATTTGTCTGCGGGCCACGCTGCGAGCATCTCCATCCGCAAGATTGAACTCCGGAGCGAAGCGCACTGACAGGCATGCCAGGGTGCCCGGCCCATCCATATCAGCGAGCTCGGATTTGCCGTCTAGTAGCTTCTGCTTGGCAAAAAGCATAATCTCGCTCTCACTTCTGTCCTTTGGCAAAGCATCGTAGCGAGAGCCAAACCTGTTCGATGCGGGAAGTAAGCTGCTCTCTGAAACAGTACCATGACATGAAGTGGACATACAGTGGACGGCCTAAGTGAGCTATCCAGTCCATCTGTACCACTCGAGACAACATGATATCGTCCTCCATGGCACGGTATGCGAGGTCATCAAAGCTGATCTCTGATATAGGGTGTAAAAGCGGAAGGTCACGGTTCACGACCCGACGGGAAGGGTCTGATCGTATCTCCGGGGAGAATAGATGAAACCTGTCCGCCGTGGAGAGAAATAGTGAGAATATTAGGAGGTGGACAAGTCGGCGCAGAACTCGACGCAGTTCCGAATATACGGTCCAAGTTTCGTCTCGTTGAGTATCCGTGAGTATATGAGACTCATCAAAAACCAGGATAACCAGCGGATGCCGTGGCCCTTTGCCTGAGTCCAGCAGTCCCTTTGGGTCCACGAACCGTGAGAGTTTGAATCCTGCTTCTGCTACTCCCTGGTCTCCTTGTTGGTATTCGATGGGGCTTTGCTCTCTTAAACCCGATACCTGTACGGTTTCTCTCATGAACTTGAAAGATAGGTCATCCTCGTAGATGGTAAAGATTATGAAAACTTACACCGGTAGCTCTGTCGATTACCTTCTTAAAGAAGGTTTGACGGTAAGAATTTGGAGTTTGAATTGATTGCCCCGCCGTCATGGAAAGCAATCGCCAGCTTCTCTTGGCGCGCCTTGACGAGGAGTTCCTGTTCATGCCACTCGGCTTGAGATAGATTGTTGATCTGGTCATCAGTGATCGTCGGTAGCGCCGGGATATCTGCAACACCGTTGGCAACTAAATCAGGACAGATTGCAGAATAATTACCATCCCGCTCAGACTCGATAGCCACCAAATAATCGAACGTGACGGTCAAGAGTGAATAAACGAAACCATGAAGCCTCTGCGCAACGGCGACTTGTTCGTTAACTTCGTTTGGGTTCCTAACTGAACTCAACCAGCCACGCAGAGCCACGTCAGGGGGAGGGAACCCTTTTTAGAGTCGATTGTAAGCACGCCGAAAAGAACATGAGGGAGCGGAATGTTGCACCTTGGCTTCCATCTTCGCGCAGGCACATTGGCACTGTAATGATCTTCCTCGCCACTTGATCCGCCGCACGAGACTTCCCTGTCCCTGAAGAGTTCACGATGCTGGTATGTCGCGCATAAACCACCCTCCGCTTGTCAAGGTAATCGGCAATTGTCATGAGGAGCACTTCTGCCGCATTGCCTTGGAAGGGGGAATTCCATGCCTGTACGGTAACTGTCACCAAACGTGATCAACATGTCGGGCGGTTTCAAGTTTGTGCGCACCACCGACGGACGCATCGGAGATGCATACCCGCCTCAATGATAAAGGATCAGCCGGGATTTGCTTCAAAAACACATCTAGACAAATGGTGTGATGGAGAGCGCTCGAAGTCAAAGAAAACTAAAAATGGTACCATTCTCAAGTAAATTCTGCCAGGATTTCTTCCTTGCCATATCTCTCAATATGTCGATAAACGATTGCTCTCCTTTGCGCTTGACATTTGCTCGAAATTCCTCGAGGTTAGCAAGACGTCCGCTCAGTGTCATATCATGCGATAGAGCATCGTGGACGAAAGTCCAAACGATCTTCAGATACTTCAGAATATCAGCGTCATCATCATCAGGGTGTACAGTGCGCTCAAGACGTTTGCACGCCTCCTGAATAGCCGGATAGGGGATACCGAGCCTTGGCCGCTTTGGTGGGCGAGTGGGACTCGAGGGGGTGAATGGATTTTCGAGATGATCAGCCGGCTCGTCAACTTGCATGAGTGACTCGCTAAAAATATCGTCTTCTGACTGAGGCTCGGATGTATGATTATGGGGGGGGTGGACGAGGGGGTGAATGTGACAACCCCCTGAACGTGTGTCTCTCTTATGTCCATATCAGTCAAATCACAATACATTTTCCCCTCTTCATCATATATTACTTCCTGCATACTCTGGCCCAATCGGAGGGTTACCCCCTTCGCGCGCGTCTTTGTACTTACATACATGTAGCGCGTTACAAATGCAGATTCACACAACCCCCTGAACGAAAGTTGGTGCCTTCGCAACCAGTCACGCTCTCAAAGTGGTTTAGCGCAAATATAGACGCTCATTCGTCACGAACGCATTCGCTGTCATTTCAATCTCAGACATCAGGAAAAACCCAATCCGTAAATAGCAGTCAATTGGTGAAAATTCGCCCGAAACTGTACACGATAAGTGAAATAAGTGCAGTTCCTGCCAATAAGTGGCAATCGTGAAATAAGGAATTCTTAGACTGGTCTCTTACTTTCGCTTGTGGAATAAGTGTCGTTTTGGCCATTTTTCGGGCCATTTCCTGCTAGAAGAGGACTACATTTCACTGACTTCGCGCTGATTTTACAATGAAAAGCAACTATTATTGTGATAAAACGTAGTAAAACGACATTGGAGATCAAGAAATGAGTGGGAGTACGGGGCAGACACGCGTTCATAGCACCGCTAGCGCATGCCAGAGCCGCGGGGTGTCGCAGGGTGTTCATAGAGGAGGCGAGAAGACGAATGGATGATGACTTGGATTTCGGCACTCATTCAAGCATAACCACTAAGATCCATGAGCTCCAGAGTCCCTTCCCCACCGACTTCAGCTGAACGTGACGTACTGAAGGAAACAGTCAATAAAGGGTGATATTCAGGGAGTGGTCACATACACAACAAGGGAGTAGGGTTTCGACATGATTGCATGGAACACGGTCCTGTTTGTCAACTTAATTGTCTCGAGAGTGTTATAGAGGCCTCTAGATTGTCGCAAAGATATTGCCCTCGAATTTGATGATGACGCGTGCGCCAGTTTTCCACTCGTACAAGACTGCGTACACCTAGATATGATTATCAAGTGATGGAGAATCAATCCCAAATTCTGCTTACTGCTGTTGCGACCAACGCAACCATTGCTATCGCCGTGGAAGCGTGGAGGCTGGAGCTGGAGCTGGAGCTGGAGCTGAAGTCGGACGCGTGTGCAGTTGGCATATCATTGTTTGGCAGAACGGGCGATATATCGAGTCTGCAAACTTCGAAGGAACAGTTACGACACCATGACACTGGCAGGCTGGTGGTCACGGTTATGTTACGGTTTCCCTGTATCTCTCTTTGACTGTTCTGTCTCGTGACCGTATCATGTGATCTGGCTCTGATTGCTTAGTGTACGAGTTACTAAGAAAAGCAGTGTGATGACTAAGGATTACTGTATCAGTCTGCTGCTGACTCAGTGCTGAGTGAGCAGTAGGAGTGTATACTAGTAAATAGTAGGGACAATGAAGTTGAGGCCCTCGGTCTCGACTTCATCTACAATTCAAGTTGAACCTTTTGAACTGTCTCCTCTGTGTGATCCCTTCTCTCCTCTCACCCTTAATAAGCCACTTCAAAGCTTAGTGAACTGTGCTATAACAGTTACAGTCACTCAAGACTTGTGTCCACGAACGCGTGGTCACGCAACACCCAAAACGCACCCACTTCACGGCCCCTCGAAGCCGTGACAGGTTACCTACAGACCCAGCACATCCAGATTTCCAATCCCCACAAATCCCGCCTGTTGAAGCACGAACGACCGTCGACCGAGATGAATCAAGCCAGTCAGAAGAGTACAGGAGTCAGGGAGTGCCGAGTGATACATCCCTGAGGCAACCCGAGCTCTTCATCGAAGCCGACACCTCGCCGCACATAGCTGCGAGGAACTTGAAGTGAAAGAACCTGAAACACAACCAGAAATTAGCCTCGAAGACGCAATCGCCCACATGACTAGTCAAGCAAGCACTCACCCCCTTAGGATTCAACCATCTACATCCGCCATGCATATTGGCTCCCCAACCGCGACCACCGTAACGCCCCCGCCGTCGACAATAATGCCTATCAAAATGGGCGGATCATGTGGCGGAGGCGGCAGAGGCGGCAGCCCAGGCCCGGACTCAGAAGTGCCAGGCAGGGAACCGCCTAGAGGGCAACCACAACACGCCGCAGGAGGGGTACCCACCGCACCAATTGATGGACGAACGAGCTTGAATGGAAACGCGCCCCAAGTCTTCGACGGACAGCGGAGCAAAAGCGATATCTTCATACAAGAGTTCATGCTGTACAGGATGATCAACAAAGACCACCCTATCATGGCCCAACCTTACACAAGGGTCCTCATGGCCCTATCATACATGAAAGGGCCCAAGGCGAACGATTGGGTTCGAGCGCACGCCCTCGAACTTGAGGCTCGAGTCACGACAGGAGTCGACGTCGATGACGAAGCACATTGGCAGGGGTTTGAACAGCGGTTCTTGAACGTGTTCACCGATACAACAAAGAAGGAGGATGCCATGACCCAGTTACTCAGCCTCCAATGAAGAACGATGACCTCGATATCTACATTTCAACCTTTGAACACCTATGCCAAAAGGCCGAGTGGGGACGGGACGCACAGAGTACGATCCTTCTCTTCAAGAGAGGGCTAAAAGGCGCACTCGCCCGCGCTGTCATCGAGCGAATGCATCCGTGACTGCTAACCCTTAATGAATGGTGCCAAGCCGTGCGAACTGAGCATGCCACACATGCCAAGATGAAGGCCATAATGGCCAGTGCCTTTGTTCCCCGTGACAACCGAACACGGTGGCAGCAGGCACTGGGAGGTGGGTGCCAAGGTGGAGGATGCCAAGGATGACGCGACCCTGACGCCATGGACGCCGATGCTGCACAGATGGGGAAGATGGGGGACGAAGAGCGCAAGAAACTCCGTGCTGAAGGAAGATTTTCTTCTGCAAAGCACAGGGACATATATCACGCCAATGCCTGAAGAAGAGAAACAATGGACACACCAATACCAACACCCCACGCCCCCCGCCCGTAACCGCCTGCGCTGTCAAAGCTGAAAACGCCAATGAAGCAACCGAGAAAAAGGTAGATGCCATCTTCAAGGCCATCCAAGGCCTCACAACTGAGGAGAAAACAAAGTTGATACACGATTTGAAAGAGTCCAACTCGGAGTCTACTCAGGGATTTTCGCAGGCTAATTAGCCTAGGGTAAATTAGCGTCAATTTCATTTTTGTCGAAAACCCAAGGTCAATTAGGGACTCGGCAAAGCGCGCTGAAATTTGAAATTCTAACCAGTCGTTGCGGACTCGGACTCGGATACATGTAAAAAATAGTACTGCTGTACTACTGTACAACCCCCCATATTCATGAGAATGTTTCCTCAGAAGGTTAATACCCCGCGTTCCTATCTCCTCAGACTACCAAACTCCTTACCAATTGCACTCGAAACGTCCCAATATAACTTCAATCATTTCAGCCCTCAGGCTGCTATCAACCGAGAGCTCGAGGTCATCATGCCTGGTAATCGTCTCAAGGCTCCATTGCCACCATCTTCAGCACCGATGGCTCCAAAAGAAAAGGATTGGAATATTTTGTGATACGATTGGTGACCGTAAATCAGCTCTCAGGGCCAATATACCAGGAATTAGCCCGACCCAAATCTCCGTTAATTAGCCCTAATATACATGGACCAATTAAACTTATTCTGAGCCAAGTGCTAGACTACTAGTTTGCTGGGTCGATTAGAAACCGTATGAAAATCCCCCGACCACTACTCGAGTCTCTTCCTCAACTCTTCGCAGACCCGAAGCGCGTCCAAGAGCTGCTTCGCTTCTTAGAAGAAACGGGAGCCTGCCACTGCGCCAACCCGCGGGCGGAGTGGGAGCCAGAGCAGAGAGGAACCCACCCTACCTTTCACTTCAATTGGCAACACACCCTATGACCACTCCTAGTCACTATTACCTTCCGCTGCCCATAGCCAGTGTACGTAGTACACATACGTGGCTGCCTCTGTACCACGTCGTACGTGCTGCGGAATACAAATTCATATTTTTAAAAAGTCCTCGTTCCGAGCCCAGCGGGTGTGCCCTCCTTACACCCCTACAGATCTGCTGAGGTAAGTACAGTGGCCCCATCGGAAGAGTGAAGACACACTGGACTCTCGGCTTGCTGCTAAACCTTGCGGGAATTCTTCTGAGGGGATGTTGAGTCCTTCAAGGGTCTTTCATATTAAGTGCACCGAGAACACGAGGCGATACAACCACAGCCGGTTAAAGAGATGTCTCGGCAGCATGCCAGGCCAGGGACAGCATGGTCAAAGCTCAATGGATGGCCCGGCCTCGCGAAGGTCGTGTGTGGTCGTACTCGGCCGCAACTGTGGAAGCTGATTAGTGAGCGAGGTTCTGCCCTGGAAGCACCAGTGCCTCATAAAAGACGAGGGTCCGCACTTTCCCTCCACAACAGTTCGCCATCCTCGTGCCTGTATCCACGAATACCAGAACCACTCTTACCACACACAGAATGATGACTTCAATCATCCACACAGCTCCCGAATTCGATTTCTTCTGGTCGCCAGATGTTCTGACCGCGGAGGACCATGCGACGACACGATCCGAATCCTCGGACTACGTACAACCTCCTGCGGCGCACGACCAGTTGTGCGACCAGCAGCTGTGAGCACGTTCTCCTCTGGTATGTCAAAGTCCCTCACATTTCCGTGTCACAGGACGCGGGCAGAAGGTGGCGTGGGCTTGTCCCCCGCAAGGAGCAATGCGGTCCATTGTAATGCACCAGAGGAGCGCGCGCGCGCGTTGGGAAGAAGGTGCAAGTGAGTGCAGTGCGTGCACAGCACGACAGGGGCACCAGCACCGCAATGTGCGAGGCGGAGCGTGACGTCGACTTTGTGCCGCACGGGAGCAGTCGTGGAGAGCGCGTGGATGGTCAAGTGCGGTGCGTCCACCATGTCATCGTCGTCTCCTCCTTCTCCTCCGCCTTCCCCAATGTCATGTTTGGGCTTGTTGTTCGTGGGGGTAGAGACTAAGCGGCTGCTACTGTTGGGGAGAGGGAGAGTGCCTGCGCTTGGCAGGGGGCTCGGAGGAGGAAGAGGAGGGGGGTGCAGGGCGTGCAGAGCTTGCTGGATGGACGCTTAGGTTCCAGGCCATGCAGTGCGGAGGTGCGGGGCATCGTTGGGGCGCGTGGGACCGCTGGTAGTGAGGCACAGCGCGGCATCAAAGAATTTCAGGTGTGAACTGGCCTGACCACCATGGGACACGCTCGCTATCTCTGGGGGGAGTGTGTCATGTGGGATGGCTGCGAGAAGGGTGTGATAGCTTAGGGAGATACAATACGAAGCATGGGAAGACAAACCTTGTAAGGAGAAGGACATGTTCAGGTTTCCACTTGAGGTCTAAATCATCAGCTGGGTCATTTTTGAGCTGTTCCAGCTGTTTAAGCTCTTCCTATTGTCGGTTGAAGATAGATGTAAAGGTTGTTGAGGAGTTGAAGGAGGCACCGTGACTTCTCAATACAGAAACATTTTACTTGTCAGACATTATAAGTGCTTCATAATGCTTTATAATGTCCAATATAATCTTTTATGCTGCCTTATAAATGCCTATAAAAAATCATAACGCACGGAAAACATTTTCGGCTCTGGCACGGCCCGAAAAATGCCCGAAATATTTTGACCAATTTTCTGATGGGAGCTGGAGCTGGAGCCAGACGCAGGCTCGCAGCACACAGCCTGGAGCGTACGCGGCCTGGCATGGGCCCCATATTTGGACCGTTGCTGACTCATATTTGGATCGTTGCTGACTCACTGGGCCCCACATTTGGACTGTTGCTGACTCACTAGGCCGTATATATATATAGAATCTGAGTACCTTCAGTTATTGCGATTGCCTCTCCTCCTCGTGTGAAACCCCTTAGTGGCCTAATAAGCCTTTCGAAGCTCTGTTAAGTTGTGCTATAACGACTTAGACCAATCGCATACGAAACACACGAGTTCACTTAGAGCCACGGCCCCTCAGAGCCGTGACATACTAAGCTGGGACTCTACGTCTCGACAGAAACCCGAACGCGCCGCATCTGACGCACAGCAACATCACCACGACTTCACGAGTCGTCCAATTACCAGAGGACGATACTTACGTCCCGATTGTGACCAGAAGAGAGGACGACCTCCCTGCGTACGTCAAAGGAGTAGCTTATTGAGTGGATTACGACGACACCACACGGAGCGCCTACCACTTGAGAGACGAATTTCCAAACTTCGAAGGAACGGTCACAACACAGGCTGGTGTTACCTACAGACCCAGCACATCCAGATTTCCAATCCCCACAAATCCCGTCTGTTGAAGCACGAACGACCGTCGACCGAGACGAATCAAGCAGTCAGAAGAGTACAGGATTTAGGGAGCGCCGAGTGACACATCTCTGAGGCAACCCGAGCTCTTCATCGAAGCAGACACCTTCGCCGCACATATCTGCGAGGAACTTGAAGTGAAAGACCCTGAAATACAACCAGAAATTAGCCTCAAAGACGCAATCGCCCACATGACTAGTCAAGCAAGCACTCACCCCCTTGGGATTCAACCGTCTGCATCCACCGTGCATATTGGCTCCCCAACCGCGACCACCGTAAGTCTCCCGCCGTCACCAATAATGCCCGTCCAAATAGGCGGATCATGTGGCGGAGGTGGCAGAAGCGGCAGCCCAGGCCCGGGAGCGCCAGGCGGGGAACCGCCTAGAGGGCAGCCACAACACGCCGCAGGAGGGGTACCCGCCGCACCAATTGACGAACAAACGAGCTTGAATGGAAACGCGCCCGAAGTCTTCGACGGACAGCGGAGCAAAAGCGATATCTTCATACTACAGTTCAGGCTATACAGGATGATCAACAAAGACGACCCCATCATGGCCCAACCTTACACAAGGGTCCTCATGGCCCTATCATACATGAAAGGGCCCAAGGTGGACGATTGGGTTCAAGCGCACACCCTCGAACTTGAGGCTCGAGTCACGGCAGGAGTCGACGTCGATGACGAAGCACATTGGCAGGGGTTTAAAGAGCAGTTCTTGAACGCGTTCGCTTATACAACAAAGAAGGAGGATGCTATGACCGAGTTACTCGGCCTCCAAATGAAGAACGATGACCTCGATACCTACATTTCAACCTTTGAACGCCTATGCCAAAAGGCCGAGCGTGAACGGGACGCGCAGAGTACGATCCTTCTCTTCAGGAGAGGGCTAAAAGGCGCACTCGCCCGCGCTGTCATCGAGCGAACACATCCGCGACCGCGAACCCTCAACGAGTGGTGCCAAGCCGCGCGAACTAAGCACACCGCGTATGTCGAGATAAAAGCCATAAGGGGCAATGCCTTTGTTCCCCGTGACAACCAAACACGCTGGCAGCAGGCGCTAGGAGGTGGGCGCCAAGAACGACGCGAGCCTGACACCATGGACGTCGACGCTGCACAGATTGGGACGATGGGGGACGAAGAGCGCAAGAAACTCCGTGCTGAAGGAAGATGTTTCTTCTGCAAAGCACGGGGACATATGTCACGCCAATGCCTGAAGAAGAGAAACATCGGACGCACCAATACCAACACCCCCCGCCTGTAACCGCCTGCGCTGTCGAAGCTGAAAACGCCGATGAAGCAACCGAGAAAAAGGTAGATGCCATCTTCAAGGCCATCCAAGGCCTCACAGTTGAGGAGAAAACAAAGTTGATAGACGATTTGATTCTGAGTTAGAAGGCTCAGGTCTAATTTGATTTTTGCAGGGCTACTGCTGTAATTAGCCCAGGCTCCAGCGTAAATTAGCGTCAATTTCATTTTTGTCGAAATCCCTAGGTCAATTAGGGTAGATTAGCCTAAGGCGGGAACTAAAAAAGCGCGCCGAAATTTGAAATTCTAACTAATTTGCGTTTTGATGCATGTAAAAAATAGTATTCAGTACTGTACAATACAACCCTCAGGCTATTCACGAGAATGATTGCTAAGAAGGTTGATACCCTGCGTTCCTATCCTCAGACTACCAAACTCCTTACCACTTGCACTCGAAATGTCCCAATATAACTTCAATCATTTCAGCCCTCAGGCTGCTATCAACCGAGAGCTCGAGGTCATGCCTGGTTTGTGATAGGATTGGTGACCGTAACTCAGCTCTCAGGGCCAATATACCAGGAATTCGCCCGACCCAAATCTCCGTTAATTAGCCCTAATATACATGGGCCAATTAGACCTATCCTGAGCCAAGTGCTACTGTAGTTTACTGGGTCAATTAGAAATCGTATGAAAATCGAGCACTACTTGCTTCAAGGGTCTTTCATATTAAGTGCACCGAGAACACGAGGCGATACAACACAAAGAGATGTCTCGGCAGCATGCCAGGCCAGGGACAGCATGGCCAAAGCTCAATGGATGGCCCGGCCTCGCGAAGGTCGTGTATGGTCGTACTCGGCCGCAACTGTGGAAGCTGGTTCATGAGCGAGGTTCTGCCCTGGGAGCACCAGTGCCTCATAAAAGACGAGGGTCCGCACTTTCCCTCCACAACAGTTCGCCATCCTCGTGCCTGTATCCACGAATACCAGAACCACTCTTACCACACACAGAATGATGACTTCAATCATCCACACAGCTCCCGAATTCGATTTCTTCTGGTCGCCAGATGTTCTGACCGCGGAGGACCATGCGACGACACGATCCGAATCCTCGGACTACGTACAACCTCCTGCGGCGCACGACCAGTTGCGCGACCAGCATCTGTGAGCACGTTCTCCTCTGGTATGTCAAAGTCACTCACGTTTCCGTGTCACAGGACGCCCACACTGCAACTCTCTCCGGCAACCTGCTGAACTCCGGGGCCACTTTCGAGACTGTCGATACCGCCAATGCCACGGAAATCCCTTCTGCCCCCACCTCTGATATTCACTTAGAAGACCTTATAAACTATTTCGATGACGTGTATCAAGTGAGCACACAACGTTTGATCATCCACCGAGGGCACTTACCTTGTTGCACCCCAGGATTCTTGCGGTCCATGGTCCACTCCAACGCCGCGTAGGTCACAGTGATCCTTCTACCATGTTCTGCTGTGTTCACCTAGCGCGAAACCCTTACGGACTCAAGTTCCCTTCCGTCGCCATTTGATGATGCACCGTGGGCGGAGGACATACCCTCGCCCCCCTATGTGACAGCTGGCACGTACTGCGTGAATGCTAACGATATGGCTTCAAGACTTCTGCTCACCACGAGACATAGCAGGACCAAATCTCAAGTAGCTCCGCGGCGCCAACAAGTTTCCAACCTGGATCTGCCTGGCTTTTCGGTCCAGGACAATTCGGTAACACTCCAATCCCCTACTTCGCCGGCGACGCTAGCTCGGGGGGGCAGATCGTACCGGACTACGCTGCAAATCTTTTCAATTATACAGGCCTGGAGTGGACCACGTCGTGAGTATCGTTTCCTTCTATGCATCCTACGTGTATGAGCGACACGTCCACCTTCGCTGACACTGGGGAGTTGCAGGAATCTCGCAGAGTCAGTGCCTTCCCCGCTTTACAGGCCCACTCTTGACGGGGTGGCTACTACGGGGTTGGCCCCGGCGACGTCGTCCACCGCCCACGTGCAAGCGGTGCCGGGGACAGTCCTTGGCAAGCGCCCTCGCGGGGCAGAGGAACCCTACGACGATGGGGGTCCAGTAGAAAACGACGGCCATGTGCCACGCCCATGCAAGAAGGGCAAGGCGAAGACGGCGACGAACGGGGTTCTGAAGGCGGCAGGGCCCACGAGCAGGGCCCGCCACAAGCCCGCAACCAGGATCCCAACCGAATTAAATAGCAAATCCAAGACGGCGGGACGCGGAGCGGGGAGGCTCGCGGCCACGCACGCGCAGTAAGTTTACCATCAATCCTTGCTGGGACCAAGTGTCCAACAGGTGTTAGTAGGAGCTCCTGCGTGGGAACAGCTGACTTGGGTTGAGGGAAGTGCGGTAGGAGGAACGTGGCACCACCACAGCAGCGTGGTGCAGCAAGACGTGGAGGAACACAGCATGGAGAGCGACGAGCACGACGAGCAGGCGGAGGACGAGCCCTTCAGGATCCCTACTAGTAGGAGAATGCAAGAGCGGCACCAGGCGCTGTTGGCGGCCACGCCGGCCGACTGGAGACGCGAGACGGTCGACGTGCTCAAGTGCCGCCTCTGCCCGGGCGCGGACTTTAGCGACTGGGACGACTTCAAGCGTCACTGCGACACAGCGGAGGCGCACCCCTGGGAAATCTCCTTCTGCGGTTACTGCGGGGACTTCTTTGCGCGCAACGATTCGTTTGAGCGGCACCGTCGAATCCCGCCTAAGGAGTGCATCCCCGTCTCAGCAGACAGGGCTGAGTTCAAGCGGCAGGAGACTAATCGCGTTCACGAGGGGTTCAAGGCCAGGCTGAACCGCTGCATGAAGACGGGCGAGAAGCTCAGCATGCCGTTCTCCTATATCATCAAGGCCATGTTCCACGAGTCATCGAAGAAGAGGAGTAAAGAGCAGAGCCGGCTCTCAGTTGTGCGGAAGTCGAAACCCCGTAAGGTTAGACGTTAGTGCCGTTTTTTTATTGGTCCTACTGCGATGCGAGTGCTCGCATTGCGGAGCACGGACGATTTTCCTACTTGCTTTGCTTTGCTTCTACCTGTAGTGTCCTGTCTCTGTTTGTCTTCTTTGCGTCGCTGTATATGTATACTGCAGGACTTCTCGATCGACTTCGAACTGGTGTCCTGATTACGCACCGTGTTTCCCCATCTTGCCTGACGGCTGCTGAGACCCTACACACGAATCGCGGGAGTCGCGTGTAGGCGAAAAAAACAAGACGAAGCGAACCGATATAGAAACAAACAATCGATGGATGAATTACAGCTGGATCGGATAACTCTTATAAAGCCTACGTCGACTTGGCATGGCTGACATTTTTTTTCTTGCCACGTCGCCGCATCGTGAGTAAGTCAAGTGCGCACCAGACCATCGAAGACATGCTTCTCCCACACGGAACACAACGAGGACTCGGATACATAGTGGATACACATACTACACGTGGTCACCACGCGAGCGAGTAGTGCCAGTGTGTGCACAAATACACACATTCGCCACAAGCCCTGTCGGATCAAGAGATGTTATTGGAAGCTTTTCCGAGACGGTCCTCAGGCTGACACAAGAAGCAACCAGCCTGAGGTGACGCGTTCGTTGAAGTGAGGAAGATGGAGAGGGAAGAGGAAGAATGCGCCATCGATTAGGAAGCCCGGCCGTACCGTGACAATAAAGACTCGTCAGCAAGCGTCACTTTTCCGAGTCCTTGGTAGCTTCTTTCTGGCGACTTCAAGTTCTTCCGGAGAGTTCTCTCTCCTTGTTTCTCAGCATCTTAGCCACAACGACTTTTCGGCGAACATGATGGCGATGATGATGAACCTTTGATAGCGCAGGAACATTGGAAAAAAAATAGTCGCGCCTTTCAATGGACAGACACAAACTCACTACTAGCGCCAACATGCGTTGCTCGTGATATGCGCGTGTTATTGACGCTTCGTACGTTGACAGTACCCCTACACGTGGCGACAGAGGCAAAGCCAATCACACCCCCACGCCGTGGCACCCTTCAAGCTCAAGAAGGACACTGACGCCATACTGTAGACTAGGACATATTCACGTGACTGAGGACCCATTCTATTGAGTGAGAATGACGTCGAGGTAGTCACGACGTCATGGAGAGATGGTGCGGCCCACACCTGGCCATGCACCCGCGGCATGGAGGGTAGTCACGCCCGCGACGGGGATGTAGGGGGAGAGTGTGCCCAGATCGGCTGAGGACGAGCACCGGGAAGAGGACTGTTGCCGTAACATCGCAGAACTTGTTTGACACAAATACACTAACTGACTGAATGAGTCGAGTTGACAGTCCTGGGATCACCTGGCGGGCATATTGACCAGATCAGGCAAATTGACCACACTACCCAGTTGGTGGCATGCCTGCCACCGACACCTGGATATTGCAGCATACTGTGTACAATATCGGGTGGATCGGCGCTCGTTATGAAGCCCCTGGAGGTTCAACTACGAGCTCACCGTCGCTGCTCTCATCCAAGTCCACCATGCTACTAGTATGCGATACCTCTCTCTCGAATATATCTAGATTGTCTTCCTCGTTGGGGTCAGGTGACATTATACCGTCCCCAAAACTGCCCCGGTCCCCCCCGCTCTGGTTCTTTGGTGCAGAGACGACTGAGCGTACACGTCCACCTGGTCGGTGGCCCAAACTAATTTTGTCGAGCGCACGACAGGATGCAAGTTCCATCAGCTGACAATGAAAGAAAAAGATCGGCCGTTAGATGAAGCCCCAGCCTGTGATAACAAGATGAAAAGAAGAGACCTTTGAGTAATGATTTGCGGGATCATCGTCTCCACGTCGCCCCCGCGAAGATTTAAGCGTAGGATCAAACCCTAGCCGTTTGATCACTTGGGCCGAGTACGCGTTCTTCGTCGGTTTGTCAGTTGAGGGGCCATCACTCTCACACTCTTCCTCGCTCCCGCCGTCGCTGTCGCCAACGTCCCCCTCCCTTCGCTTTTCATTCCTAGGAAGCCCTTCGCTTCCGAGAGGTTTGCCATCTGCGATACGCTTAGCCCTCTCCCTCTTCGCGAATCTGCGCGCCTCCTGCACGGCTTTCATTCCCCCCTTGTCGCGCGCAAGGAGCCGCTTCAGCGCTCTATCCGTGTCACGCGAGCTGGCCTGGCGCGCCGCCCGCGCCTGCGCCTCTCGTCCAACGGTCTCGTTTAAGAATAGATCGCGCCTCTCCGCAGCTACAATATGTCCCGCCACAACGTACGTGGCCCCTTCCACTGCGGAGGACGGAGCAGCGGACCCGTCGGCAGGGGAAAGTCCCCACTTGCGCTGTGGGTCATAGGCCGCTTTGCGCTTTTGCGACCCCGAGCCTACGCTCATCCCAGATGTCCTAGATTTTGTCGCATGAAGGTTGAGTTGAGATGGCATTGTCAAGAGGTTGCGAAAGGAACTGAAAACGCACCCTGTGGAGAATTCCGCGCGCCCTGCGCGCCGCCGCTCGACGGCGTGATGTACGTGGTAATCACAAACATCGCTGACGCGCTTGTCACACCAGCTGCCACAGGGCTTGCCGTCCCGCTTCACAACGCCACACATCCCTAAGTCTTGTGCTGTACCAACGATGGCCATAGAAGTTGCGCTTTCAGGCGTAAGCGCAAGTACGTTGCGTGCGCCAGGTTTCTGTGTTTCAGCCGGGCGAGGGTCCCAACTTTAGCGGACAGAAGGCGAGGAGAGGTCAAAAGCGCTACCTGGAGAGGCTTGAGTACCCGCGGGTTGAGCAGGGCGATCACAGTCCCCTCACGTAATTTAGCCATGGCTTCGAAGGCGCCGCGGCTGCCGCCTTTATATAGCTTTTCGGGTAGTAAGCCGTCACCCCTTGATATGGTATCGTACGTGTCGGATTCGAAGAGCAGCAACGATAGGGCTGCATCTCCGCGAGATGTGCCCTTCTTACCATCTGCACCGAAGTCGATCAGCGTCAGGTTCACATACTTGCGCCCTGCACGGGGCGGTGGGTCTTTTTTTCCCAATTTCGAATTTTGACGGGTTAGGGTGGAAGACGAAGCTGTAGTGGGGTCTAGATCATCAGCATCTCGAGCTTCGCCTGGCCCAAGTGTCACTGGCGCGCGGCTAACACGAATCGGGCTTCGCTCAGCAACAACTGCGATAGTCACCCAGTCGCCAACAACGGGTATGTCGTATACCTGTCCCTGCGTCCCCGCGCTGGGGGCTGGCTGCGCGCGCACCACGGAATATAATCTGGACGGGGAAATATAGTACCGCCCAGTCAGGTATGACTGCAAGTCCTCATGCGGCAGCTTGCGGGACCTACAAAATCCCCGCAGCAGTCGTTCACATCTAAAATGAAATATTGTTACTGTAAAATGCTGGCGACGTACGCAAGACGAATGCCAGAGTGTGGCTCGAAGCGCTCGAAGAGGGGGTCATCGAATAGGGGTTTGTGCTCGTAAGGCCCTGGCTCAAGCTCCTCCATTAATGCAAGGCGGTCATCGCGTGTTGCGACCCCACTATATTATTCGGAGCATGAGCAAGCTACAGATCCCCGAGCGAACCTTCCGGAACGGGGCGCTTACCTGGCCTTATCGGCGAATGAGGAGGTGCGTACGGATGCAACCGGCTCTGCAGGCTCGGGTACACGTTTTGAGAGAACAGAAAGTTTGGATAGGACATTCGAAGGTCCCGGGCGGGGTAGCGTAGTGCTTGATGCAATACTACGATTGCTTGCACCAGATTTCCCAAGGTAGTCCCCATCCCTATGTTTGTCCGTACTTCTGTCGGGTTTATTAGGCAGCACAGAATGCGTAACTCTGCGTCTCTCTATTACAAGCCGTGAGTCATCATATTCACGACCGATGAATGACAAGCCCTTTACTGCTTTCGGGACTAGCCGGAGCCAAAACGGTAGCATTTGACTGCTTTCTCTTGACGTTTTCAATGCCAGAGCCATGCTCTGGGTCTGGGGGACGCGTATAAGAGGGTGCATTTGGTTCCAAAAGCTGCGCTTGAAGTTGAGCGATCTGTTGCTGGATGGCCTGCCGCCTTAGGAATTCCTTCTGCTCTCTGCTGGCTACTGACTCCATTTTTAAGGAAGAGTCAGTGTTAGCCTACGGGCAGTATGTAGCTGTGTATGAAGGCGGTATGCCGTGACAGCCTGAGCGAGGTGCAGTGGCTGATCGAAGTTAGCTCGGTGCACTGGGACGCGTTATTTACGCGTGTTTACCTCATGTGTCTGTCAACTGCAGGCCGGGGATTGCCGACACTCAGCGAACCCGCCGCCGAAAAGCGGTGGAAAAGAACGGTATTTTACCTTACTTCGATTCCTATTAAACGCAGGCCAGTAGCTTCGAGGCGGAGCCACCACTTGAGAGGAGGTGAGGATGGGTTATTGAGTTGAAAACACTCCTAGGGGACGCAGGGGATCGGGAAGGGTGCTGTATACATGCCTTGAGCCCCGCGCTGACCCCTTGGCCGGATTAACGGAATGAATGAAGCACCTCTGAGAGGAAGGTTCCGGAACATACCGCATTGGCTGCGCCGCCAAGTTGGCACAAATGCTTTGACTACAGATACTTTATTCTGGGCCCACATTCATTTACTTATAGGCTGGCCCCTGCTCCTGCCGCACACTCAAAATTTCTCCCGCTTTCTTACGCCACAGCGCTTCCTCCCTTCCTCCCTCCTCGTTTTTAGGCTCTTACATTCCATTCATGCCCGTCGATACATTAGTAGATTTACGACAATGGGCGGGAGAGCTCGCCTATCGCCTCGGTTCCTTGAGTCACTTCGTGGCTGCGGCTCGGGAACTCTTAGACATCATCCATCATCTAAGCTCTGAAATTTTGCTGCGTCACAGTAGGAAGGTAGGCTCAGAACTCATTCGCTTTTTCTCCGATGCTCACCGATAATCCCATTTACGAGATTGTCACACTCGTTGAGGTAGATACAGCATTTCTGATAGTCGATCCGCGCCCCCGCCTTGTGGCAGCTGAATGAACCTCGTTTGTGTTTCAGATTTCTCAGGCTACTCTAACTCGTGCCGGATTAAAGTTGCATCTGTTAACATCCCGCAGCTCGGCTCTGCAGAATTATAAAACACTCTATTTTGATATCCTTCGGGCACTTCGTGGGCGCCGGGAACTTATCTCCAACAGCGATAATCTCAAAGGTAGTAACATTCGCCTTGTGGGCCCCATTATTGTCGCCGCTCACATGCGGCTACAGACCGCGTCAGCCGGCTGCTGATGCCTCTCTCGACCGGGCTTGTGATCCATCAGGGAGACTCGCCACCTGTGACTTCCTTCCCTCCTAGCGTGGCTGTGTCCTCAGATAGAGATGTCCCGTCTTCATCCCCTCCGGAGGCGGCACAGGCTCCTAGGAGGACGGTTCGTCGCCCTTCTGTGGGTGACCCTGCACCAGCGCCTGAAGAGTTGATGCCACGTACGTTACTGCCACCCCCGTGGCATCGTTCGCCCGAGAATAGTATTTGATGGGTTACCGCGTTGCAGCGCCATCGTCTCTGCCTCACCGTTTCCGGCAGCCTCCCTCCATCACGCCACGAGGCTGGGGGTCATTACAGGCAGACTATAATCCAAGTTCCGGTTCGATCCGGATGGCCCGCACGCGCAGCCCTCGACCACTCCACTGCGCGGACTCAGAACCTCCAGCAGAGCTGTCAGAAGTTGTGCCACCCGTCATTGCACAACGGAGGACGCAACGTTTCGGTATTTTCTGCACAGCTGCGAACGGGAGCGGTGCGCGTCGTCGGGCGCTGACAATGCCACGATCTAGTCCCTAAATCGTTGTTGCCTGCCCTCATGCAGAGGGGGGTCCTAGGGGCGCCACGCAAAGGCATATGATGTATCTATTGAGGCTGGCTCATGGGGTATTGCGTGATTGTGCCTTCCTGGCGTCACATCCCTGTATATATATACGCCACACCTCACATGGAAGTGGAATAGCATTATTGTATCATCAGATTCGCTTTGTCATAGATGTGGTTCATATATGGGTTACAGGGATGAAACGTTAGTGAAGCTGTTTTGACTCACCACCGCCCCAACCGGTTATTTCTCTTTCTAGGAACGGCCTCATTCAGTGGTACTCGTAGCACCCTTTCTCTCTTTCGGTGAGGCCCAATTCCGACGAGCGCTATAATCATGCTTTTTTTTATGTTAATCCGGAGGTATCGGTAGGCTAGACCTTGTGTTCTTTATTAACATACATTAGCATTAGCATGAGCTGATTGGTTACGTTTGCGAAAAGCGAGCTATTTCCGGACATACAAAGAGTTACAGTGTCATTATAGACTAGCAAAAGCAGGCCATGGAAAAACATATCAGAGAGATATCACTTTCCTAGACGGTGTGCACAGTAAAGCCGTTGTCATGCCCAGGCAGTCTGAAGCTGCACGCGAATGAAATGCCTAAGCGGCCTCACGAAGCCCAAGCAGGAGCGTCAAATCTCCTTGACATGCCGACGGTATTTAGTTTTGGCTCGGTCTGTTTTTTGGGGGGGGTCTCGTCTTTCGTCTTTGCTTCGAGGGAACCGGATGCCTAATACAGTGTGGGCCAGGGGTGTCGCCGTGGAATTGTGCCTCGAGGTCGAAAGGCCGTGATAGGCGCCAATACATCATCGAGAACCGTGGAACCGTGTCAACGTGTCAGCTGAGACTCCGGATTCTTCGATATACCCGGCGGTTCGGACTCCGTGCACACATCCCACGAGCGAGGTGACACACGTCGCACCCGATCAAGAGGAACCTTGCAAAGGGCATGCGCACAGCTTGACACGATACCCTACGAGGAAGCCTGGTAGCAGCACGAGTTAAAACTCCCAAAACCTATACGATTTACTGTACCCAAAAAGCAGTTTCCAGAGCCAGCACGGGATTACAGTACAGTCTTCGAAAACTCCGGGGTAGCGATCATCGTCGCTTGCGCCGGACCTACGACTCTCATTACGCCCATGCCTCTAAGCGTCCACGATTAGTTCGAGCCGTCATCCGCGGAGCATGAGGACCGACGTCTCAGGCTCTCACAGGGACTATGAAATCGTTTTACGGCCAACAACGTGACGCCCGACCTGGAGGGCGGAGTTACAATTACGCTCTTCCTCTGCCGGCATCGTACTGTATGGGTACCGAAATTGGACCCAAACTTGGCACCTCCAGTGTCCACGCTCGCCCCAACGATAACCACTGAACTAAGAACAAGGATGCGGAATAGAGTTGCAGAGTAATGGGGCCTCCAGGTTGCGGACCACTCATAGGAATAGCAGTCAGGAGTCTTGCCTTCGAGCGCTCTTTTCAACTGCACCTTGATTACCAACCCTGAAACTACCGCCGGTTATGCTCTCTTGGAAGCATCTTAAGTTGACGTTTGACTAACCAGCTGCTTCTAGCACAAGCTTGAGCCCAGACACCTGACCTACCTAAGTTTCCTCCACGGACCACCGAAGTTTCCCTAACAAATTGTACTGTACTTGAATGAAGTTACGACTCGGATGCATATGTCAAAAGAAATGCCCAGGTTCACCTTCAAACGTTCTTTCCCTGGTAGGGGACCAGAAAGTAGTGGTACTTTGTACCAGGCGTGGTGTTTGTGAGGGGCGGGGTAAAGCGCGGTGGGGCTTTACCAGTCATTTTTGCGAACGAAGTTCGCTGTGGTGCCAGTGCCTGAATACGTCATTGCTCCATGAAATGTGGCATGTGCTTCCTCCTTAGTACCGCACTGCCAGAATTCATGAGGAATCAAACGGCTGCGCTGCCAAATTAACTACTGTCTAGAGCGGAAGGTCCGTTGCGCACTTTGAAGAGACTCGGAAGGGTTGCCGCTAACTTATATCTACTATGTGTCCCTGGGCCGTGACTCTCTCATTCTCCCCATCACGTGCTCTGGAAATATCCTCCTGGTTGCCAACCTAGTCTTCGTTGCAGAAAACAATACTTGTACCCACAGCCGACGGCTCGATCCCCCCAACTGATCTGGGTATAAGCAACTACAAAGCGATGCGATGCTCAACTGACTTGGCTTCGAACTACAGTACCCTGGGTTATGGCAGGCTCGGCAGCATAGGGGCTGGGCGCTATGGACGACAGCTTCCGAGTCTCGAGCACCTTGGCCGTATCTATGCGTTCCCGCATTAGCAAAGGGCTGAAATTGTTTTCATGTTCTACGTGGCGTTCGCCCAGGTGATGTTCCTCGGGGAAAACATGTTTCTCACTGCAATGTTTGGGGTGACCGCCGATCCCTCCGGCATCTTCGGCACAGCGGACTATAGACAAGCATTACTCTCTCAGCGCCGAACGAAGGTCGCCAACTGAGAATGCCCGACGCGGAGTAAGTACACAGTGACAGACAATCACCTAAAATATGTTACTGATGCGGCCCAACAGCATTGCACGACATCCCATGGAAAAGAGAATAACAGCACTATCTCGCGTTCCGGGAGGTATCTATTCTTCTTGTCTCTGCGAGGATAAAAAAAACAACAACTGTATATTCGCCGGACAGTGTATCGAAAACCTATAATATGAACATGACACAAACCGCCGGCGTTGCGCGAAGACGAGGCATACCACATGTCTTGGCCAGGAAAACTTGGTCACTGTCCAGGCCTGATGCGTATATCTGGGATATTGTGGCACGATGAGCCATATGGTGGGTGTTGTCAGCAACGACGGAACTCATACCAACAGGAGACCTGAAGTTGTCGACGTGCGAAGATACGCGCGAGGATTGGCGGTTCGGATATGTCGGGGGGTTCTCCATGTAACCTTCGCGTGGGAAGGCGAGAGACGCAGCGATCCTCGATAAGACAAGATAAGGCTCTCGTCTATCTCCAAATCCAGCTGGTGCTCATGTACTTCACGTTCCCGCGAAATGAATCTGAGATCTTGGTGGTTGGGGGGATGTGACCCCCGCTTTTGAAGCCACCCAGCCGAGCGGTCTCTACTTCTATCGAGCGAGGGAAAAACATCTTGGGGACAGTCAGGAGCTGTTCTGGCGTAGATTACGATGGTTAGACACCGGAAGTAGTGTTGCAGAAGTGATCGCGAACCCAAAGCCGGTAAGTGTTACAAGTCTGAGGGATGATTGGTTAGACCCTTCGATTATTCCGATAGAAATAGAGACGGACAGACCCGTACTAGTAGCAAATCTAGATCATTGTGAGTACATTAGTAAGGATTCACATACAAGTACTAGTACAGTATGACCAGGATATTGCCGTGAATCAAGGTAGTGGTGATTTCCACGCCATCAGCAGAAAGGATGAGCAGTGGGACTGCGAACAAGGTCCGACGGTATAAATTATCTTATCTGTAGTGTACGGAGGTTGCGTTGATAAGGCAAATGTCTGTCAGAAAGCCGAAGTCTGTCCCGCTCGGGGTAAGGTGCGTTGACAATAGTGACGAGGTCAATTGAAGGTAGGGGCGAGCTGGATGACTTGAACACGCCATGGCCAGTACACAGGTCTCGCGCGTACCAGTACACTTTACGGTCCTTTGTCTTGACTGAGTCGGGTCATGATGAATTTGATTCGTTATAATTATGGGGTCAGGGATCCGAGTCGCTTATCACTAAAGGCGTGAGAGTAAAGTCAAAGTATTTGGACATATTTGGTCGCTTAGATCTTTTTCAGATCGAGTCAGTGTCGGTGTTGTGCTCATCTGAAATTATCATCTTCTCTTAGACGTAGATTTGGCGACTTGATACGAACAACTCGCCGATATGCCAGGTGACGAAAAATCGAGGAAACGTCATGAAGAATCCGACTCGGAGGAAGACGAGGAGATTGAGATTGTCCCAAAGGTGGACATCGACGTATCGAAATTGACACCGCTATCACCTGAGGTCATTTCAAAACAAGTGAGTGCGGATCGCCTTCGCATTTCGCTGTCTTTCTCAGGAATATCGTCAGGCTACCATAAACCTTGGTGCGCATACTCGTTATAAACGGTAGAGCACTGCACTTATACGTCCCTCGGGTGCAGGCACCATCGGGCATGTCGCACACGGCAAATCGACCGTAGTGAAAGCAATATCAGGAGTAATGACCGTCCGCTTCAAGAATGAACTTGTGCGGAATATTACGATCAAGCTTGGCTATGCTAATGCAAAGGTGTGTGCTGCTGTGCGCCTTGGCGCGCCATCCAGGGTACAGGGTATATGAAGCGCGTGGTTTACTAGATTTACAAATGCGAAAATGAGGCGTGTCCTCGGCCAGGAAACTATCGCTCCTATCGCTCAGACAAGGAGGACAACCCCCCATGCGAGCGACCAGGTTGCGGACACCGAATGAAACTCATCCGCCACGTCTCCTTTGTTGACTGCCCCGGGCATGACATTCTGATGGCCACCATGCTGAACGGCGCGGCAGTCATGGACGCCGCACTCCTTCTCATTGCCGCGAACGAGACGTGCCCACAGCCCCAGACATCGGAGCACCTTGCGGCCGTGGAGATTATGAAGCTCGAGCACCTCATCATTCTCCAAAACAAGGTCGACCTAATTAAAGAGGCGCACGCGCTCGAGCACCAAAAAAGCATCGCGGCGTTTGTAAGAGGTGATGGTCTCATTTCGCTCCGCCGCACAAGCCGCTTGTTCATCATTCCTGACCACGGCCTCAGGCACGGTGGCAGAGTCGTCGCCTATCGTGCCCATCTCTGCGCAGCTCAAATACAACATCGACGCCGTGAACGAGTACATCGTGAAGCGCATCCCGATCCCCGTGCGCGACTTTACCTCAGACCCGCGACTGATCGTGATCCGCTCGTTCGACGTGAACAAGCCGGGCGCGGAGGTCGACGAGCTCAAGGGCGGTGTGGCGGGCGGCTCGATCCTCGCGGGCGTGCTGCGCCTCGGGATGGAAGTCGAGATTCGGCCCGGTATCGTCACGAAGGACAGCACGGGGCGCAACCGGTGCCAGCCGATCTACTCGCGCATCGTCTCGCTGCACGCAGAGACGAACCAGCTCCAATTTGCGGTGCCCGGCGGGCTCATCGGCGTGGGCACCAAGATCGACCCGACGCTGTGCCGCGCGGACCGACTCGTGGGACAGGTGCTCGGGGCCGTTGGCAAACTACCTCACATCTTTACCGGTGCGTCTCCCACCGTTAGCAAATGATGCCATTGAATGTGACGAAAAATTTCTTTTATTGGGGACACAGAATTGGAGATCAGCCTGTTCCTGCTGCGCCGCCTTCTCGGCGTCAAAACGGAGGACAAGAAGCAGACAAAGGTGGCCAAGCTGGTCAAGGGCGAGCTGCTCCTGATCAACATTGGCTCGACGTCGACCGGCGGGCGCGTGTTGAGCGTCAAGGCGGACCTGGCCAAGATCCAGCTGACGTCGCCCGCGTGCACGGAGATCGGGGAGAAGGTCGCGCTCTCGCGCCGGATCGAGAAGCACTGGCGGCTAGTCGGTAGGTCCCATTTCCCTCTAGCTTTTACTTCATGCTGAGTATGCGGTCGGTCGATATTTTCAATATTGTAGGTTGGGGAAGTGTGCAGCGCGGGACTATATTAGACGTCGACTAGCAAAATGTACACCTCGAACCGGGACTTTTTTTTTTCGGTGCTACGATATGAGTGAGATGCGAATGGCAGAGCGGTGGTAAATTGAACCATGGTTGAATGGGGCAAAAAAAATCGAAAGCGAGATGGCGATAATGGTGGAACAGCTTCTACTGCTACTACGGTACTACTTCTACTCGTGTCGTTCGATAAGGTCGAGCGCGGCCAAGTCAACGCCAGCAAACGACTTGTTTTTGATATGCCGTTCCTCGAGCTCTCTCTTCGCAAGCCGCAAATGAAGAATCTTCAAGCCATCCTTGACCTAAAAAAAAAAAAAAGCCTTAGGCTTCTGACTTGACCAGAAAAAAAAAAGGGGTTGTTTGTTACTCACCACGAGGAAAACCCCAAGTCCAAGAATATTCCGCCACCTTAAAAAAAAAAAAAAAAACAAATCGCAGATTGATTCAGTCCGGTGAAACCGTCCAAACAAAAAGAGAGCAAGGAACGTACCAAACCGGATCGCTCGTCGCCCATTCCTGGCTCGTAGCCAAGAACAACCCGCCGAGCATCTTGGCGCCCCACCCCCCCGGCTGCTCCGCCCCACCAGCGCCAGCGCCAAAGATCAGCCGCGCCACGGGCAAGCGGCGGGGATCCCAGAGCCCGAGCGGGCCGAGGGGGCCAGCGGGGGCGGGGGCCCGCGGCGCGATGATGGCGCGCACGAGCGGGATGACGTGCGAGAGGCGCAGGAGCATGGCGCCCATCATGCGCGCGATGGTTGGCATTGCGAGCGCGCCGCCGAGGAGGCGGCCCAGGCTCGAGCCTGTCAGCTGGATCGTGCGCGCTGCAGCGGCGACTAGGTCGTTGTCGTTGTCGTCCCCTGGCTGCTGCTGCTGCTGCTGCTGCTGCTGTTGTTGTTGCTCTGGCTGTCGCTGCTGCGCGGGTTGGGGTTCTTGCGGGGCTTGTACGGCTTGGTCTCGCGCTCGTTCTTGTTCCTCCGCGGGTGGCTGTTCCCGTTCTCGTTCCTGTTCTTGAGCAGCGGGCTGCTGCTGCTCCTCAGGATTATCTACCGCATCCGCACCCACGCCGGCAACCAGATCGGCCGCGGGGACAGCTGGGGCAACATCCAGGCCAACATCCGGTGCAGCGGGGAGAGCGGCGGCGTCGGGGGCAGCGGCGGCGACTTGAGGAGGTGGTGGGTCACGGTCCGCCGCGAGGGCAGCCCGACCGAGGCGGAAGAGCGCGCGGACCTCGAGCGCAAAATGCCCGGGCCCTACATTTACCTCGAGACGCCCCTCTCCCTCTCCAGCAGCGCCCGCGATTGCCTGTTCTTGCTGTTGCGGTTGTTGTTGCTGTTGTTGTTGCTGCTGTGGTTGACGGGGCCGCTGCCTCTGCTGCAACCACTCCTGCACTTCTTCTCGCCGGCGTTCGAGCGCCTGTCTTCCCTCCCGCTGCCCTTCCTGCTGTTGTTGCCCCTCTCCCTGCCCCTGCCCCTGCCCCTGCTGTTGCTGTTGTTGCTGCTGCTGCTCTCGCTGCTGCCGCAACCGTCGTAGCAGTTGTTGTTGTCGCGTAGCAGTAGCCTCAGCCCTCGTCTCCTGGGGTTTCAAGACCGCCCGCGAGACGCGCTCCCGCAGACGCCGATACAGCGCGCGCACAACCGGGAATAGCGCGCACACGAGCGCGGGGGGCGGTGGCCACAGCGGGGGCAAAGCGGCGCGCGCTCCCGGGTGTCGCAAACCACGCGAGGCCCCGGCTCTGGCGACTATCGGGGCCGTGGTGGGCCACGGGACGAGGAGCGGGACGAGCGGGGAGGTGGTCCAGAGAATGAGCGGGGTGCGCGAGGCGATGAGGGAGATGGGGATCAGCGGGAGGTTGATCCAGGCGTGCCAGGGCCAATTCGTCGGGTTGGAGGACAGGAGGACGCGGAAGAGGTCGTGGCCTATGACCTCGCGCACGGCAAAGGCGCCGTAGGTCGCGCAGGTAAAGTACACGCCTGCGACGCCCCATCCGCTCAGCTCTTTTTGTTTTGGAAGCACCGGCGATGAGTGGGACTCACCTGCGCCTAGGGATACGACGATGGTGCCGGCGGCGCACACGGTCACGACACGGCCACAGCGGGAGAGGGTGCGGTTTATAGAGTTGAGAATTCGCAGAGCGGGGGGATTGAAACCTTCGAATTCATAGAAGTCGCCGCATTGGGGACACTTGAGATCGCCCCGTGTGCGGCCAAAGTCGTGCTGCTGGGTCTTGATCCAGTGAAGGAGACAGGTTTCGTGGGCGACTAGAGTACATTTGCATGGGTGCGTCCATACAGGCGGTGGATCGGGTGGACCTGGAAAACGATTAGTAGACGAATGTACGCCGAGGATAACGATATAACGTACTATCATGGCGCTCCTCCTCACGGCAGATGTAGCAGAGCTTTACCTGTAAGGGTGTGAGTGATGCATCATTGAGACATTTTGTATGCAAGTCATACTCTAAGATCGTCTACTGTTGGCTCACGCAACGGTTCTTCCATGGGTTGACAAGTCAAGGGCGTAAGCACTGGAGCACAAGGCCGGCCGAGCACCACAACGGCATTCTCCGTTTTCCTTTTTGGGGGGCAAAGCACGACTCGGACACGACTCTGACGGGACTGAATAAGATTGAGCGAGCTATCACTGCTATGGTACTACGCTAAGATACGAATCATAAGGCCCAACAGCGCAACGGAAGGGAAGCACACGTCGGACGTTTTGTGCGATAGACAGAACCAAAATCGACGAGCAAAGCAGACACGGAGACGAGACAAGCAACGAAGCGATCTTTTGCTCTAATCCGCACGAATAGGAGACATGCCAGAATCTTCACCCTTTCGGTTTGCAAGTGGTGACCTAGAGTCGTCATCTTCCTTGATGGGGAATGGCGATGGGCTGCGCTTGCGGTCGGGACTCCTGCTACGACGGTGGTCATCCTTCTCCTTGTCCCGCAAGTCACGGTCCCTGTCCCTGCGGTCCCGGTCCCTATCCTTACGGTCGCGATCCAAATCCCGGTCACGATCACGGTCCTTCTCGCGGTCGCCACGATCACGGTCTTTCTCGCGATCGCCACGGTCGCGGTCTCGCTCACGATCACGGTCACGGCCGCTGCGGCGACGGGGGCTGCGGGAGCGGTCTCGGCGTGGTGGAGGTGAACGCCTATCGATTCGCCACACGGACGATGGAGGGTTCTTGGCCCACTTGAAACCAAAAAAATTAAATAAGATAGGAAAAAAGAAATCGTAGTAATTAGGTACTGACCTGTATGCCTAGGCGTGAACCCTCAAACATGCGTCCATGCCTGAGAAAGTAAATGAGGATCAGGGGTAGAGAAAAGGGCGGCCATGTACAGACATGTCGTAATAGGCATCTTCGGCGTCGCGAGTGCTGCGAAACTCAACGAATGCGTAACTGCGATAGTTGAGGTATGTTGAGCTTTCTTTCGGACTCGACGCGAGATCGAATGGCGCGGAAGACGACGGCGCTCGAAATTGAAATGAAAACATGCGTGTGTGCGATGTGCGTGCGTGCGTGCGGAGACGACGGGCGAATGTGCGACGAAAGATGCACTCGTGGCGCTGCGACGAAAGAGCAAGAAAAGAGAAAGGACAAATTATACGTACGGATTAGAATGGGCGGAAGGATTGCGAGGAGCAGGGACATCACAACGAATTAGGGGGCCATAACTTTCAAGTCGTCGTGAAAAAGTGCTCCAGAGGAGGGATATAAGACCTACCGTTCAAATTCATAAGCAAGGTCACGAGCACGAGTGGCGGGATGAAAGCCGCTAACGAAGAGGATACGAGGCATCACTTCACACTTTGGTTGCTCAACGGCGTTCGAGAAAAACGGCTTTTCTACGCGAGTTGCTTGACTTTGTTTGGTCATCATATACACTCAACAACAAACAAGCGATATAGGGCTTAGTCATACAAGCGATACTAGCGCGATGACGTGGTTCATCGGGTTCAAAGGAGAGGCTTGACATTTGCTATATCTCTGTTGAAATCCTGGCGGGATTGACTTTGAAATGGTACATTTTTAATCGAATCGTTTTGACCAGATGTCCCAGAAATTTCCTTTAAAAAGACCGAGTGTCCAGAGATCTTTTTAAAGGAAATCTTGGGACATGCGGTTATTCGGCTTACATGATCCCCTCTACGGTCCACTGTGTCTCGTGACTTGCTTGTTCTGTTCCTCCCCAATTCTTATTCCCGACATTTCTTTGATTGCCCCTGATGACGACGACAGCTACCATACGCGCGTGGGGTTCCACTTTCAGAGGCGATGCCGCAAATGTACTTCTTGCGACCATCTCCGATTACCTCGACCAGAGGAGAAACCCCTATACAAGACACGCTATCATCATAAATTCGTCAGGGACTGGAAAGTCTCGTATGGTGGATGAAGTGGCAACCAAAATAATTACGGTGCCAATGTGTCTGCGTGCAGATGGGAGTCAAGGTTTCACTGCCCGCTCCTTCTTTTTGGCGTGCATATAATATGATCTATCAGGGTTCCCTCCTCCTGATATTACTCTGCGTAATTGGTTTACTTTGATTGCGGACCCAACCGACCGAGACGGTGTTTCGCGGAGGCTACATGCTTTCATGTATTCACTTTTAACCATCCTTCGCAAGCGTCTAGAAACCATCGCATCTGAGGAGCACGGTAATTGTCCCGCAATTGCTTTCCAAACTATATGCCGACGACGTTGCAGGTATCCCGGTGCTAACGTTAACTCAGGAGGTCCTCCGTAATCTGTCTAGGACCGAGCGGGGCGAGCAGGCATCACTTGTCATACAGCGTCAAGAGAAGCTGGCATTTGCCTTCCGTGACCGCATGACTAGAGGTCAATCGTTCCAAGCCTCAAATGACTATCGGAAAACGTTCTACAAAGACGTAATTGAGTTGGCCACGGAGGTGAATTTTCACGGCCCTCCGCAATTTTCTGAGGTTGACAGATCTTTCTAGTTCATCGAGGGCAAGGTAGAAGCTCCCGGCTCAAATACGGATAGCGCCCCCCGACACATCGGTAATCCGGGAGAGGGGGTCAAAGAAGCAGGAGAAAAACTTTGTTGGTTTGTAGACCCACGTGGACTATTGGACGCAAACACAGGGTCACGGTGGCCACTCGTGATCCTCGCTTTTGACGAATATCACACTCTCACGGATAAACCGCTAGACAGAGTGTGGACTTTGTTCTCGGAGTTGTGTCGTGCTTTGCGAAAGGTCGTCAGTCTTCCCATTTTCTCGCTGTTCATTTCAACAGCTTCAAGATTTCACCTATCCTCTCCGGAGACGCGATTAGACCCTTCAAGTCGGGACCTCGTTCTCCTGGATCCTATTTCGGAGATCAGCTTCGACGACCTCGCGTTCTCTGCGAGGGAAGATACTGTCTCGTTAGATCGAGTGGTACAGCTGGATTGGATAGCTCATCTCGGCCGTCCACTGTATGCCCACTTTGACGCGTTCCTTTGGGAAGCAGCTTTCTTACCACCTCGAATAGGTTTGGCTGTTATTATGATGCATTGGCGGGGGACGAGGCCGAGCTTTTGCTCTTTGCGAGGCAGAAGCTGCTGAACGGCAAGTCTAGGATCGAGGTGGATGGACCGGGGTCTCTCGCATGCCTCAGTGTGCGGTTCGCTCTGAAGTTCAACGCGGACGCAGTCTCTCGCGCCGTGGCGTGGACACAGGTTGAGCGCCACATGCGACTGTGCCTCTCCGCGACTGCCGGATTCGAAAGAGTGATCACCATCGCCGGGTCAGAACCTCTTCTGGCTGAGGCCGCCTCCCACGCCTTGCGCACGAGCCTGGCGAATCCGGTGCGGCACCTGGCAAATCATCCGGACTTGAACTGCGTCGATCGTGGTCGGCGTGGTGAACTGGTTGCGGCCTTTATCGTCATGCAGGCACGCGACGCGTCACTGGCGCTGTCGGCGAATAGAGAAAGATGGGTGTTGGTCAGCAACTTCATGCGGGCCCTACTTTCACCGTCTGCGTACGAAACTCTTCAAGAATCTCTGCCGACATATTGGCGCGAAGGAGAGGACAAGACATTTGGCGAGACGTTCAGGGACTACGCTATGTGGTTCAATCACATCATCAGGATTGAGGATCACGAAATGATCAACGCGGAAAATCTCTGGAAATTTATCACGCGAGGCGCGATGATAATGTGTACGAACAACCAATATGGCGTCGACATCGTGTTGCCCGTTTGCGTCACGACGGGGAACCTTTCCCGCAACACTGTGACGGCAATTCTGATCCAGGTCAAGAACGCGGAATGCTTCGGGTGCGATGTCGACGAGACGTCGTTTGACGAAATGGACCCATTCCGGGTGGGCCTGTTCTCCGATGACCAGTTACCGAGGCCCGTGATTCGAGTCGTCTTTGCGCTCGCGTCTGGCAAAGCTGGCGTACTTCTCCCCCGATATGACGACCACCACGCTGCCGATTCGTTCACCGTGTTCGACATCTGGTGTGCGGGACTGTCGCCAGATACGTTCAAGTGCATCGGCGACGACGATTTGGCGCCGTATCAGTTTTTGCTGGAACGTTCGCTTCGGCCTCATGATGGGTTTGATTTGAAGAAGGCCGATGACCCGCGTATGGACGATTCGACGAGAGCGGCGAGAGGACATCGTAGGCGGACGACGGCGCCGTTAACCATGGGGGATAGTGGGCATAACTTGGTTCACGTCTAGGTGTCAGGTCAGGTGATAGAAGTAGTCGGAGTATGTAATAACACACTCACCCGGGCCGCGTCGACTCGGATGTCCAATGCCAGTGGTCAATGGCCAATGGTCAATGGTCAATAGTCAATGATCTTTGGCAAACGGGTTGGGCTTTGGCTCTTGTTTAAGCATTACCGCCCTTACACTCGTCATCATAATGGTTTGCAACAGCGTATCAATCATCTCGTCAAATTCATCACTCAACATCCGACGCCCCCGACCTCACACTCCAGCTGGTCCTCCGTCACAAGTCTTCCTACCTTGGATTCTGCCGTCGCCCAACTTGAATCTCTCACAGGCGCATCTACCACCTCGTCACTCAATGCCGTACATCCCCCGCCGACCTGGTTACTTGTCAGACTCTGCTCCAAAGTCAGATCGCAAGCAGATGCAGAAAATGCGTCCCACCTAATCGTCACCCATCTACCTTCTATCCCTCCGACCTTGCGCCCACCCGTGCTCATCCTCGTCGTCCACATCTTGTCTACGTACAGAGTCCTCCCGGCGCTCGAACGCGTCGTAAGGCTGTTCATCGGGCTGCCCATTTTTCACGAACATTGGCACTTCAACCGTCTCTTGCGCGCGTTGACTCTTTACACCGATTCTCCCACCGACGGTCGCCACATGGCGCGCCTCGCGGTTCTGCTTCTCAGAACGATGACAGAACGTGAGCTCACGCTCACCAAGAAGACGTATCGATTTCTTCTCCAGAATCGTTACATCACGATGGAACTCACGGAGGAGCTCCGGCAGCGTATGATCCGCGAGAACGTCGTTCCAGACCGTGCGCATCTGGAATCCTTTCTTCGCATCTTCGCACATCATGGCTCTCGGCACGATGCCGCCGCCGCCGCCGCCACGTACGTCCGTGCTATCCACAGCATAGACCGGAGACGCGAGGTGCCGCCGCCGTCCTCCGAAGGAACTGACCCGCCCGAGGACTCGCAGAAGAACCCCACCGTCGAGTATCTCAGCCACCTCGTGGACGAAAACGCCCAACGTAGCCAATTCGACGCCGACGCCGAGTGGCTGCGATTCGTAAAGACGGGTCTATCTCCCCGTTTTCTCAACAACAAGCGGAATACAACGACGACGACGACGACGGGCGCTGGCGCCGCCTGGGCGGCGCGTCTGCTCAGCCTTTCGTGCACGCGGTCCCTCTCTCCCGAGAACCTCGTCGCGTTCTTGGAGTGGTCCCACGCCCAACGCTTTCCCTTCCGCACCCACACGACCCTCGCCTACACCGTCGTGCTCCGCGGGCTCCTCCGCAAGGGCGCATACACCCTCGCGCTGGACGTGTGGGAGCGCTACCGTAGCCACGGCAGCGCGCGCAAGCTACGCCTCGACCTCGTGGCCCTCGGCGTGGGCGTCGAAGTGCTGACTCGCGCCGGCCACCCCGATCGCGCGCTCGCCCTCGTCGACGGCGCCGCGAAGAACCTGCCCCCGTCGTCCCTGGTGACGCGCTTCATGCGCCTGCTCGGCCCCACCAACCCCAGCGCCGCGCTGAGGCTCTGGGAGCATATGGGCACGTTGTACGATGCCACGCCTGACGCGCACGCGTTCGCCGCTATGCTCGATGCGGCGCGGCACGCGACGCTCGGCGGCGAGAGCTTTGCGGGCGCGATGCAAGAGCTCGGGTTCTCTGGATTCCGCTTCCCCTTCCGGCGGTCCCCGTCCCTGCCGTCGTCCCCGTCGTCGTCGCTTGGCACCGCCACGGAGACGAATCACGAGTCTCTCGACGGCGCTCGGCGCAGAATCTACGCTGACCTCCAAAGATCGCTCACCGTCGACGCGGGCGACATGTGGGGCAACGAGCGGGCGTGGCGTCGCGCGCACAGGATCTTTGCGGATGCGCTGTTGGCTGGTTGGCCTGCGCTCGCGGACGTGCGGCCGCCGCCTGCGCGTGCCGTGCGTCCGTCCGGCGATAGCCCAGCCACGTCTCCGCTACGCGACCTCAAGCACTTCCTTGCCCCCCCCCAAACATCACCATCACTCAGCGAACACGAACACGATGATCCTCCGGAACTAGAACCAGACATTACCCTACCGCCGCCGCTCCTGCCCATCCACCCACGCGGCGCATACCCCTCCTTCGCACCAGACGACGCAACCTTCCGCGCCTCGGTGCTCCTCCTCGGCACGGCCCGCGCAGCCACACAAATCCCGCAGGTCCTGGCGTGGATGCGCGCGTTGGGCCTCGCGCCGCGCGCGCGCACGCTCGCGTACGCGCTCGTGTTTTGGGCGGAGGTGAGCATGGGCGCGCCGTTGTTGGAGCGGTGGCGCACTGGCGATGGGGTTGGAGGGAGTGGGGGTGGGAGTAGGAGTGGGGGAGGGGGAGGGGAGTATTTACGGTTTGTGAGGTGGTTGGAGGAGTGGGTTGGGGTTGGGAACGTACCGGATGAGGCGGAGGTAGGCGAGGCTATGCGGAGGGTCGATGCGATGCGAAGGGGTCGGAGCTTGTCTCAGTCGAGACGATGAGAGTTCCCTCAGTGCGATAGGATCAATGTATTTTTTTTTTTGCCATGGTTTTCTTTTTGGTTTATATATGTGCGATAGCCACTCATTGAGAGTGCGCGCGGGGCGAATGCGGAGATGAAAGGACCAAGCAATGGCCCGAAAAAATCATAAATTTAATTAAGTAAAGTGATATCCACAATGCTGCTGCTGCCGCCAAAGAATGGTACTACGAAGCGGCGGTCGTACGAGGCGCCGCGAGCAGGCCTGGAGACTCCCCACTGAGCATGTCCCACCCCTTGCCCTTCAAGTTAGCAGCAGCTCCCTCCATCGACACCGACGTCGCTACAGCGGCGCGCACGCGCAGCCGCGGGTCGGCGGGTGCAGCCGCTACGGCCGTGCTGGTGTCCGACTCGGCAGGGTCGACCGGCGTCGGCTCGTCGTCCTCTTCCTCTTCGTCACCACCGCCGCCTCGGTCTGCGTCCGCGTCCTCGTCAGCGCTGAGATCCATAGCCTCTTCCACGCTCATCTCCATCTCCACGTCCATGTCCATGTCCGCGTCGCCGTCTCCCCCCGGCTCATTGTCCCCGCCTTCGTCTCCCTCTTGTGTGGCTCTTGTTGGGCCCCGTGTGGACGGCGCGGAGGAGGGGGAGGTGAGGCCCGAGTCTGGTGGGCGGCTGCGCTTGCCCTTCTCGAGCTTGTGCAGGACCTTGTGGATGTACTCTCGCGCAAACTTTTTGATCTTTGCTTTTTTCTCGTCCGAGAGCGTCTCGAGCTTGTTGTCCTTGTCCCTGTAACTCGACGACTTTTTCTCCTTTTCCGCGATGATATGCGTGAGCTATTATTATAACTGTAAGCAAGCAAAAAAAAAAAAACCCCTCAGGCGTGCGTGCGCACCTCTTTCGCGTGCTTCTTGAACGTGTCGACGTCCATCCGCGTCCGGTACTTCGACATCGTCTTGACCACGACGCCGCCGACGAGCTTCAGCAGCTTCTTCTCGCGATTGTCCTCTCGACCATGTCGCTTCTCATCGCGCTCCTTGCGCTCCTTCCGCCGGCGCTCCCGCTCCGCTTTCCGCTCCTCCTCCCGGCTCTGCTCCTCCGCGGCCGCGGCCGCCTCCACGAGGGCGCGCTCCTCCGCCGCCTTCTGCGCAGCCGCAGCAGCGGCGATGATCGCCGCCGTTTCGGCCTTTGTGCGCTCGAGCCGCGCCAGGCGCGCCTGGTCCATTTCCAGCGCCTGGAGGATGCTCGGGTCTTGTGGAGCAAAGTTGCGCGAGAAGCTGACTTGCCGTGTGGGAACGAAGCCTAGTGGCTTGATGACACACTCGGTCTCGACGAGATCATCCAACTTGGAACGTTTTGGCAGACGGTCGTCGGGCAATGGAGGCGGAGGTGAGGCCCAGCCGTCGCCGGGGACCTCAAAAGTGTCGTCCTGAGTTTAGGCCTGAATATGCCGAAAACAAACTGAAATTATGATCAAAACTTACGCCCTTTAGACGCTTCGGTATTCGATAAGCAGTCTCCAGTGTGCTCCATTTGTCCAGAAGCTAGCCACGCAACAGAGTCAGGTCAACCAGGTATAGAACAGAGACAGCGCCCACATCTTGAGCGGCCTTCTTGAGCACGGTATTCTCGGACTCTGTGCACCTCTCGACAGGAACGCTGACTTTGGAGTCCTCTACCTTGTTACGTGATATTAAAGGCCATGTGCTCATGCAGTCGATAGCCTATTTATTCCTGAGATTCAAATCAATCGTCGCGGGTGATTTGAGAACGTACGAGCATGAGGATTTCGAGATCCTTCTCATAGTCGTCCATGATGTTCGTCATGAGACTGAACCCTCGTAATCGCATCATCTGGCGGAGAGCCGACAGATCCTCAGACATCTAAAGATAAAAACTTAACGAAACTCGCAGCCAAACCGCGCAGCGAACCAACCTTTATTCGAGTGAGTAGCTTGACAAGAACCTTGCGGCTCTGAGTTTGCCGCATAGCCTGAATAACCTTTGGTACTTCCTTGAGAGCCAAGGGCTTAAGTATTGGCTGTAGATGCGCGTTTCAGTACTTGCACACGACAAGGAATCCGCAGAGACGATTACCATCCAGTCCTCATCCAGTTTCTTGCTCTTCTTCTTCTTACTCCCCTTAAGCCCGAGCCTGTCAACCTCGTCCGCAATACCAAGCGCTGCAGCGAGTGCTCGTAAAAAAGTATACAGGAAAAAAGAAAAAGCGCACCGTCAAGGTAGAGGTCATCCATTCCAGCTATATCCGTCTGCGTCTTGCCACCAATGAAACCAACACACTTGTCCTCGCCGCAATAACACGGCTGCGCCTCATTGCTGCCTTGAATGTCAGACACCCGAGCGAGTGGGCGTGGATGTGGACTAGCTTACCCGTAGCGATCGACGTTATAGTTGAACGTGAGCTCCTCGTCCTTCTTGATCGCGCGGCTCGAGAAAATGCCCATCCGGACGTGCTGCCCGATCGTCCACTTTGCGACGTAGCAATTCGGATTGCAAGAGTGGTTCGCGAAACGACCGATCCCACCGCGCTTGGTCGCGTCGATGAACTACGACGCGCAGAAATGGCCCGGTTTGTTATTTGGGGACTGAAAAAAGGGGGGTAGGAACCGACCACTCACCTCGTCCTTCTGCAACATCATAAAGTAGAAATGCTTGATGCCCTCCTCCCCATACTCCCGCATCCGCTTGATGAACGTCGGATTTGAAACGACGTCACCAACATATTCGTAAATGAACGTGTCCCTGTACACCCATGTCTGAGCTCCAGAGACACACAATAAAAAAACCGATCACGCACTTTGACATGTCCTGCGCCGCCCGGAGCCCAAACCCCTTTTTCTCTGTCTGGACGATATCGATTTTCGCGTATTCTTGCCGTTGGAATCTGCTGAGCGTCAGCACAAGCGCCCCTATATGACACTGCCCGAGTAACGCCAAACGCACCGTTGGTTCATGCAAAAGGCACCACCCTTGCAGTCCCCAGGCAGACACTCCACCTGCGTCAAGCGATTGATGCAGTCTTCTACGCAAATTTCGTCTGGCAGGGATCTCAGCGTACTGCCCATCGCACCACCCCCCACCCCCCTCCTCACCCACAGAGTCCTCCACGACGCTGGAAAACGGGGGGAAAACACTCACCAGAGCCATTTGGCGGACACTCGCACGTCATGCTCTCCAGCGCCTCTCTACTCCGCCCTAACGTCGAGTACTGATAGTGGTTTTCTTGTATCGCAATGAAGGTTCTCATCGCCTCTTCTCTCGCGATGGGTAGGTCGCCGATGAGTTGAGGGCCCTTCTTCAGGGGTTTTCGCGGTGCTGGGGTGGTTTCGGGTTTCGGCGAGGCGGAGGCGGACGTCGATCTGCTGGGTTCGGTCTTCGTGGGTAGCGAGTCTTCAGTTTTGGGCGAGAGTGCCATCTTTTGCAAGAGTTGGCCCTCGTTTCCCATCTCGACGTCATTTGATGGGTCTGGGGACGGTCGTACGTCGTCCGTGGTGGCGACGGGGGGGTCCTGCATTTTGACAAGGTCGAACTCGACCTTTACCTTGGACGGAGACCTCGAGGGGTGATCCTCCAAGGTGATGGAGGATGTAGAGGCGAGGGGCGAGGGACTGTCGCCCTCGACTTTGAGAGCCATAGCACGAAATTTGGACATGACGAGGAAAGTGCCTCAGAGTTCAACCGAGCAAAAGCAAGGGGTTTAGTTGTACCCTTACTACGCAAGCGCGCGTCGATTAAAGGGTTGTAAGTGTACCCCTTGGCAAAGAGAGCCTTAAGAATTGCTCAACCTGTATCAGACAATGTCGGTCAGTAGATGAGCGGCGAGGTCGCACGGACAGCCAACATGGGCGTCGGTAGGTAAGGGACAACAGGCCCTGTCACTCCACTTAACCAACTGCTTTCATCAATAGGTTGCCACAAACCACCACTAAACCACCACCACAGGTCTTTAGTATTGTACATGTCCGCGGTAAACCAGATATAAATGTACTACAGTACAGATTAGAGCCAGAGTAGTCGTCCAGTCCGTCTGCCTAACGTGCAGCTATCAGTCAGCGTAAGCTGTACTGAGAGGGAAAAAAAGGAACCAGTAGCATTTAGCCACGGCTGAAGCGGCTCTGTCTGCTCGGAATTGGCTCTACATAGAAACAGGGTTTGGATCTGGAGAAAAGATAATCATCAGTACAAGTGATCACGACATGAAACCAAAAGTGATGATCAGTAGTGCATAATGTTTGGCTGTATGCTGAGTGCCGCTCATCAAAGCCCAAGGCTATGACTGGGGCGGCAAGGTCTCATCATGAGAGGGAGCAGGAACACACAAAGACTTACCAGCGGACGAATCAACCTTGCATCATATCGGGCGCAACCCTCTACCTCTACCTAGAACCTGGACCCTGCCACTCGGCCACTCACCCACTTCTCTTCCGAAGAATACCAAATTTTGCGCCTTACCAACTTGATGTCCGAAAAAAAAGGTCTATACGACGAATGCAGAAGATATTATACATTAGGCGATGCGGGAAGAACAGCATCCTCATCTCTCCCTGAAGCGCACAAACACGACCCGTGGTTGGGTCAATGGGGAACGCCGACTCGGAACGCAATATGGCAAACACACCTTCAAAGAACTTTTGCAAGAACGTTCTGTGGGGTCGGTCCCGATTGCTCAACAAGGGACCGAGCACGTGGGGCTCCTGCTTCCAAAAGTTCACCGTCTCCTGGTACTCCTGCCGACTCTTGTGGATCAAAATGTCGATCAGCTTTGGGTCCGACACGTAGCGGTTCTTCTCGAAGCGTTGACGGATGACGGCGCGCACCGCGGACGGTGGGACGTCGAGTGCGTATAGCGTGCAGATTTCAGGAGCCTGCCACATGGTGGGTAAGAAATGGATTTCCGGACGGTGACGGGAAACTGATGAACGCACCCCGCGGATCCACTCGCGGTATAGATCGATGACACGCTTACGCTGGTGGGGAGAGCTGGCCGATACAGCCGCCGCACGAGCGAGGCGTGTTGGTATTGTTGTCATGTTGTCGTATCGTAGGCAAATGACCCCGGGGAAATTTGAGCCACCGAAAATGTTACTTTCTCACGCTGTACGGGATTCCCCGGCTCAGTACTTAATTGTCTCGCGCTCCGTTTCTCCTTGGCGACTAGCTTGCGATCTTTGACTGATGGTCAGAAACCCTGGTAAATTCAGTTTTCCAATATAAATGAAGATACTTAATGTTAGCTGGTGAATCTATCAGGAAAGTTCAAGACAAAGCGTGGTGGTGGGAGAAGCTTCAGGTTCGTCTCCTCGGGTTTATTTTTATCGACATCTGTACGCGCAAGTGCTTACTACGCAGCGTCTAGTCGTCATCTCACGCTTGACGAGAATGGCACGGCTGTGAGCGTAGACAAACGGTGCGTAACATTTAGCCATCCTCCCGTCCCGCACCGCTCTTACACGAATTTTCTACGCAGCGAACCTCGTGACGCCAAGGATGACGATTCTGACGAGGAAGAAGAGGAAGAAGGAGAGGAGGAAGAGGAAGAGGAAGAGGAGGGTGATTCTGCGCGAGAAGAACCTGAGCTCACGCGTGCAGAGCGCAGAGAGCTCAAGAAGAAGCAAGCCGCCTCGGCACAAGAGGGGCAGCAGGACGAGGAGGACGACCTGATCGCCAACCCGAACCGCGTCGCGAAGAAGCTGAACATCTCGGATCTGAGTGCGCCACGCGAGCTGACGCGCAGAGAACGGTGCGTGCGCCAACCCGGCTTGTGGAAACTTTGAACTTGCATGTCTTTTACTTACAAATGTTTTTTTTTTATTCTGCTTTCGTTTTTAGGGAACAGAAGGAGAAGCAGGAGGCAAAGGATCGTTATTGGAAGGTAAATAAAAACGCTCGCTCTCTGCTTGCCGGTTTCGATCTGTTCTTGTTAATGGCTCTTCCACCCCCAATTAGCTGCATGTCCAGGGAAAGACCGATCAAGCCAAAGTTGACCTGTCTCGCCTTGCCAAGGTCCGTGCAGAACGCGAGGCCGCCGCGGCAAAGAGGAAAGCAGAAATCGAAGGTGGGTGCCCCATATCTCACATACTCACCCCGCCCGCGTTAATCCTCGTTGTAGAGAAAGCAAAGGCGATAGAGGCTGCAAAGGCCGCTCAGTCCTCCAAGCGCTAGAGCGATGCCGTGTAGGGTACCTTGTGTTGGAAGTGTTCAATCTCCGGTAATTGTACGACTTAGCTTCAGGGCCATTATCTTGTACCCCCATAGACGGAAAGCGAAGAATGGATATCATTGCTAGAAAACGTGTTGCAGTAATAAGACAGTCCAGTAAATTGACAATGAACTACTACAGATCGAATGACAAGACTTGAACTCAAAATCCCATGCAAGATGTCAAAGCAACAAAAGCTAGATTGTTACTATCGAAGAAAATCGATAGGATCGTCGTCGTCGATGTCGTCCAATGCCGGAAGCGCCTGCGCGTTGATTTTTATACGTCGGAGGACGGCTAGCGGCAGTCCACGAGAGCGGGGAGCTTGTACGGCGCCGGTACGCGAGGGTAGTTTCGCCTTTGATGCCGGTTTTCGGTGCGCAGCTGGTTGCTTCACGGGGGACGGCAGCGGCTGGAAAGGAAAAGAAACAAAACGATCTCAGCACTTCCACATCCCCGACGTGCCCAAAGACGAAAGGGAGACGCACTCTGTCCATCATCACCCTCGACGCCTCGCGCGCCGACCTAGTTATTTCCTCGTCCTCCTTCCTGCGGCGGCTATACACAAGTCCAACATGAGTCTGAAACCGAAAAAAAAAAAACCAAACAAAAAAACGACGCACCTCACCACGGGATCTACACGCCGACTCCTCTTCCTCGGTGGCTCGTGCTCGTGCTCGTTCTCACCTTTGGCAGCATCTATCATTGCTTTTGTCCGCTCCTTGCGTTTACGTGGCGCGTTTGTGGGTGCGCTCTTCTCCTGCAGTACCCGCGCTTTCCCCGCACCGCCAGGGCCGACTCGGACTCGTGCACTCTTCGTCGGCGGCGGTGCCTGAGGGGCCAGCTTGAGCTTTGTTCGAGACGATGCCTCGTCGGAGGCGTCATCTCCCGCGGGCAGCGCCTTAGTTTTAGCCCCCCGGCGCTTCTTCGGCGGCAGTGGTTCGTCCTCCTTACCCTTGCTCAGCGTTGCGGGCGCATCGCATGGGAGGCGAGCACGTTCCGCGTGCTTCTTTGCCAGAGGTACGTCCGAGTCGTCGGAATCACTTTCCTCTAGTTCGCGCTGCGCAGGTGGCAAGGTTTGCTTCGTTGCCAAAGGAGGTCGCCGGGGCACCTTGGGTTCCACGGCCTGCTCGTGCGGCAGAGGTTTCGTCACTGTTCTCTTTTGGGCACCTTGCTTTTCTCGTTGCTGTCTCTCAAGAGCGAGGACGAGGGGGGGCTTGATTGTCTTCACGCCGTGCACTGGCGCCTCGTCGGCAGCCTCAAGCTCTTCAGTATAGCGTGGGGGTAGATCCACAGCACCTTTCGCCTTGCGCTCGCCGAGTGTCTTCTTGCTCTTCCCCAGTGGAGGAGCGCCAGGTGTGGAAATAACAGCAGGCCGAGGCATTGCTGAGGTGGAGATCGAGTCTGGTGCGGTTGAATTCTTGGTAGCGTTGACTATGATGTAAATGCAATGCTGAGATGAGCCTTGGTGTTCACGTGGGAATGGCAGAGTAACACGGACTGGCATCTGCAAGCTGGTCGGCGAAAGGCCTTCGCTGCGCAGCGACCGGGGGGCGGGAGGGCCCTGCATAGGTAGTGTCCATGTCTAGGCGAATCCCGCGTAATAAAAAGCGAGACAGCCCATTTATAATGTGGAGCGCAAAGGGGTGGGGGAGGGGGGGCGTAAAGGTAAGCTAGGTGAGTGAGCTACGACCTTGACGTAAGCGGCGCACCATCATCTGTCCTGCACTTCTGCAACTTTGGTGTCTTCAACGTACCACGGCGCTTCTTCGTGGCAGGTGCGGAGTTTTCTTTCCCCCCGTTCCTATTTGAGGTGGCGGCTGATTTGCGTGTGCTGCGTTTTGAGGTGCCGGTGCGCAGTGTCTTGGTTCTAGCATCTGCCTTCGATGCTGCCGGGGCGCGCGGCTTGGGAGTAGCAGCCGATTTGCGCGGAATGCGCCTCTTAGCTGGGGACTCTCCATTGACGCCGCGCGCAAGGAGGACGTCGACGAGGGGATTTCCCTCCGACGGCACAAAGATGCTAGTTGCGGAATGATGATGAGTGGTATGTCAGACATCCAAGAACCTACGCGCCGAGCAAAAACGTACCCGCCACGATCACGGAAGCGTGATTTGAGACGCTCTTGACGCTTGATCTTGCTGTCGTGTACGGTCCCTGGGAGCTCGGCAGGCGACATGTCAGTTTCGAGTACCGTCAAGATCAGACTTTGGCAAGTTCGAGAGCGACCGTCACCACGTGATAGCGCGTCATGTCACGTGCGATTCCCTTAACGGTCCCGGTTGTCAATCATGTCACAGAGCTCCGGGTCAACGTGGCTGTCCTGTCAACGTCTACTCTCAGTTCTACATACCAATCGTGCCAGGGCATAAGAGTAGTCGGAGTGCTGTGTTCAACTGGCGGGTCGCACCTTATTTTATGGGACTCACACTACTGGATGGGATCGTCTCCCTGTCATGCCTTGGCCTCTCCTATGTGCTCTACTCGTCCTTCAATATTCACAGATCGCACAATTACAGCGCATTCCCGCGAGGGTACATTCTTCACTCGGCAACGACGCACGCACGCTTCCTACCCATTGAATCGCGTCATGCCTTCACGTACCCTGTACTCTCGCTGCTTTTACCGCTCTCTGCTCTCGAGTCAGCTCATCTGTCGCTCCTGAAAGGGTTTCTCTTCTCATACGGGGGAATTCACGGGAGAATTCTTGGCCTGCGCAGCGCGGGTTACCTCTTTGATGACGGCGGGAGGGTTCCGTCCATTCGGACAAAGCTTGTAAGAGCCCTAGGAGATTTTGGCGTTGAAGATGCTGAAGGACAGATGGACGATGCCTGGATACTCACTATGCCAAGTTACTGCGGATTCGAGGGCATAAATCCTCTGACCGTATATTTCTGCTATCGAAAGGATGATCCTAGGTTGTGGATCGTAGTTCTCGAAGTGCGTATCCAGCGCGTGTCTCAAACGTTTGAAGGACCGCCTTATGCCACTACAGATTCACAATACTTTTGGCGAACGCCATGTCCATATCCTTGAGGTGGGAAAGAATGAAGAAGTACCTGATGCCAAGTAGGCTTTCAGACCCGCCCGTGACACTTTTCTCTCATGTTTCTCATAGCTTCGACCATCAATGGTCCTTCCCGCGTGCTTTTCACGTGTCACCATTCAATGATCGTCTTGGAACATACACAATCTCTGTTCGCGCGCCCTTTTCCCATCACGACTCGGGCATAGCGCTGCCACAGATACGAGTTCACCTACACACACCTACAGGTCCCCTCAAACTCTCGGCATCCCTACGAGCGAAGCACGCTGCCCCATTCAGGACGTATACGGTCCTCGCAGCACTCGCGACTCACCCATTCATCCTTTTTCTCACTCTCCCGCGCATCCTCAGCCAAGCAGCCGCCCTGCATTACCGCCGCCGCCTCGACGTGTACAAGCGGCCGGAGCCCAAGCCTGTCCGCTGGACTGCCTCTCCGTCTCACGGCCCCGCCCTTGCCAGAGGCGGGGGCATCGGCTGGCAGCAACCCACGCTACTCGAGCGCGTCGCGCGCCGCACCGTGAGCGCTTTCCTGGAGCGGCGTGCGGACGCGCTCGGAATGTGTATCACGCTCCGACCGGGCGACCCGTCCGCCCAAGCGCAGCGCTTCGATGCCCGTACGGACAGGACGAACGAGGGTGTGAGGGAGTTGGTAATCTCGTACCTCTCGCCGCGCTTCTTTACGCTGCTCGTTCTCACCGGGGACGCGCGGACGGCGCTGCGGTGGGGCGGATCTGGCGGCCCATCGCACACGACGGGCGAGGTACGCGAATTTTTGGTGTCGGACGAGGCGTTGTTTTGCGAGGTGTTCGACGTGGGCACGTCAGGAGGCGCTACTTGGTCTGTGCGCGTGCTCCGACTATTGCCTGCGATCCCGCACGGGTATGGGCGCGTCGCCAAGGACAGGCAGAACCCGCATCCGCTTTCCCCGGAGGGTTGGATGGGTCAGGTGGGCTTTGCCATGCTGATTTCCTCGCTTGTTGTGATCGAATGGGGGGAGGTGCTGCTCTGGCGGATTGCCCGAGTACGTTGGGCAGTAACGGATTTGTCGCACCCGTGCCCCGACGCGATGGTGGCCTCCTGAAAAGGAGGGATGGCTGGTGCGTTGCGTGAAATATACCTCACGGTCATAAATTACGATGCATGATAGGCGTGATGTGCTCTTTTATAAAATCACAGGCAGTTTGTTCTCCGATTCTATCAGTATAACTCTAGCCAGACATTGGTTAGGTGACACGAACCTCGTACGCAAGGCGCCGATGGTGGAGCGCGCTCGCAAGTTTGCACCTCAGGTTTCCGCATTCTAAACTCGGGATTGTCTGAATTCTTGAACATTCGTCATGAAGGCTGCGCATTGGCCCTGGGGTATACTATTTGTCCGGTCGCATCCCCAGTTGCCTAACAATATCGCGACTGTGATGGGTATTCATTTTGTGTTGGGCCGACGTACCACATGGTTTCTGGCACGCGGGCCCTGTATGCCTGTTGGTCACGGTAGCCACGTGCGGGGTCGGAGCGTATGGATGGGAAGGGGTGCGTGGCGGGGTGCTTTGCGCTGTACGATTGGGTGTTAGCTACCACTGAGGAGTGAATCGAATGTAAATACCATGGGTGATGCTGGTGGGGCGGGGTGTGAGTACACGCTCTATCTTCTCTTTACCTAACAACTCCATCCTTAGGATTGCGTCTAATTCCAACGGAAGGGTCGTTTTTATGAAATTCCTGAACTTTGTGGACATCCAACACCGTGACGCCGCAAACTACTGGTATGCACGTGACAAAGATCGGCCCAATCACTCAGACTCACAGTCACTTGGAAACCAGTTCAAACCACATGGGGGTCATGGTGACCTTCACAAACTGTTGGGATGCAGAGAGTGAGGTCGTGTTTGAGTGCACGGACAGGTCAAGCGTGGACAACTGAATATTGGTTACCCCTATCTATCGTGATCAGAACCACCTATGCTATTCGGTATATGCTTTATCTTATCTCCGGTTCTGCAACTGACCCGCCTCGGATCTGTTAATGCTAACGTCCTGTTGCCTATAGAACGGCTTGTTCTTGGCCCCTCACAGCGCGAATCAACGTTTAACGTCGAAAAGTTCTCAGAGGGTCCTCAACACGAACCGCCGCAGTGAGGCATTGCAACAGTTGTCAGTCGATGCACGTCATCTCTATTTTGCTCGGGGATTTCTCGTAGTACTCCAACACATACAATATCCAAGATCACACGTCGGTAGGTCCATACCTTACCTCGTTCATGTCCATCAGCTAATTACAATACGGTACTCGGGCTGTGAGCATGCCAGTGGAAATTTGGAAAACGAGATAGTGACGTGACTCACACGCCAAGGATGAAGATGAGGGAATAACAAACCACACCATCATTGTGCGTAGTCCAGGACACAAATTGCATAATCTCCAGCCTTGATCACTTTGGCACGTCTCTTGTAAGTCCTGGAGTGAGGTGGATTGGCACATAAGAGGAACGTGCAGTTGTGTGGCTTACATCATGATGTTGTCATCCGAGTCACCTTCGACAACAGGGGCAGAAGACGATGTTTTTGGTCACTCATGCCAGTTAACGAGCCGGCTGATCATCTCGCAAATCTATATACCCCCCTGTGTCCTACTCCCGAACCAAAGCGGCCAAGGCTCAGTATTCCTGACCAGTCTATCGAAATGGCGTGCAAACGCCTCGGGCGCCTTGTAGACCCTGACGATGATGAAGCTGAGATTCTCGAGTCTGTTTGGACTATCGTCCATGGCTCTCTCACTTACACTGAGCGGGCGACTTGCTAACATCAATCAATTTCGAGCAAATGTCAAGCGCAAAGGAGAGCAACAGTTCATTGACTTATTGAGAGATATGGCAAGGAAGAAATCCTGGCAGGATTTACTTGAAAATGGTACGTTTTTTTATTGTCTTTGAACTGAAGAGCTCTGATCATGCTCTCCGTCTAGAGGTCTTTTTAAGGCAACTTGAGGTAGATACTGAGAAATCACGGCGGGCATTCATCTCCGATCCTTCGGTTGATGGTGTGCATGCATGAACTTGAAACCGCCTGACATGTTGATCACGTTTGGTGATAGCTACCGTACGGGCGTGGAGTTCCCCTTTCCAAGGCAATGCCGCGGATGTGCTTCTTATGACAATATCTGATTACCTCGACAAGCAGAGAGTCGTTTATGCACGACATACCAGCATCGTGAACTCTTCAGGGACAGGGAAGTCTCGCACGGTGGATCAAGTGGCGAGGAAGATCATTACAGTGCCTATGTGCCTGCGCGAAGACGGAAGCCAAGGTGCCACACTCCACTCCCTCATATTCTTCTCGGCGTGTTTACAACCGACTCTCAAAAGGGTTCCCTCCCCCTGACGTGGCGCTGCGTGGTTGGTTGGCTTCAGCTAGGGACCCAAACGACCAAGCCGCCGTTGCGCAGAGGCTTCATGGTCTCGTTTATTCGCTCTTGACCGTCATGCACAATTATCTGGTGGCCATCGAGTCTGAGTGGCATGGTGATTATTCTGCAACCTGTCCTTGATCATTTAGTTGCCAACGGTGTTGCAGATATCCCGGCGCTACCGACTCTCACCGACGACGACATTAACAATCTGTCTCAAGCCGAGTGGTATGAACAGGCACTCCTCGTCAAGGCGCGCCAAGAGAAGCTGGCGATTGCTTTCCGTGAATGTATAACGGCGGGTCAATCGTTCCAAACTCCAAATTCTTACCGTCAAACCTTCTTTGAGGAGGTAATCGACAGAGCTAACGAAGTGAGTCTTCATAGTCTTTACCATCTGCGAGCCTCAGGATGACCTATCTTTCAAGTTCACGAAGGACAGCATACGGGCACTGGGTTCAAGAGAGCAAAGCCCTCCCGGATACAAACGTGGAGACGTGGAGTAACAGAAGCAGGAATCAAACTCTCACGGTTCGTGGACCCAAAAGGATTGCTGGACTCAGCTAAAGGGCCACGGCATCCGCTGGTTATCCTTGCTTTTGATGAGTCTCATGTACTCACGGATACTCCACAAGGCGAAAGTTGGACTGTATTTTCGGAACTGCGTCGGGTTTTGGGCTGACTCGTCCACCTCCCAATATTCTCGCTATTTCTCTCGACAGCGGGCAGGTTTCACCTATTCTCCCCGGAGATACGATCAAACCCTTCCCGTCGGGTCGCGAACCGTGACCTTCCGCTTTTACATCCTATATCAGAGCTCAGTTTTGATGATCTCGCATACTCTGCGAAGGAATACGCTATCACGTTATATCAGATGGTACAAATGGACTGGATATCTCACTTAGGCCGTCCATTGTATGTCCACTTCCTCAGTCTTCCTGTCGTGGTACCGTTTCGAAGAGCAGCTTACCTCCCACATCGAACAGGTTTGGCTCTCACTACGATGCTTTACCAAAGGACAGAAGTGAGAGCGAGATTATGCTCTTTGCCAAGCAGAAATTACTAGACGGCAAATCTGAGCTCGCTGATGTGAGCGGACCAGGCATGCTGGCATGCCTCTCATTGCACTTTGCTCTGGAGTTCAATCTTGCGGATGGAGATGCTCGCAGTGTGGCCCGCAGACAGATTGAGCGCCATATGCGACTGTGTTGCGGCAACCACCGGGTTCGAAACTTTAGTCACGGTCGCTGGATCGGAACCGCTCCTAGCCGAGGCTGCGCATGAACTTATCGATCGAACCAAAGTGAATCCTGTGCGCCACCTGGCAAACAATTCGGACCTGAACTGCGTCGACCGTGGCCGGCGCGGCGAGCTCGTTGCAGCACTCCTCATCATGCGGGCGCGTGATGAGTCATCAGACACAAGAAAATGGGTATCCGTTATCGACTTCATGAAGGCCCCGCTTCCAGCCCCCCGGTACGAGATGCTGAAAAATGCTCCCCCGCCGCACTGGCGTCCCGGCGGGAGCAAACGGTTTGAAGTGTCGTTCAGTGGCTATGCGATGTGGTTCAACCACGTGATTCGAATTAGAGACGGTGACAGACGGTGACATGATCAACATCCACTCTCTCTGGAAATTTATTACGCGGGGCGCGATGATCATGTGCGCCGATAACCAACGTGGCGTCGACATTGTCCTGCCCATTTGTGACCCGAGAAAAACGCTTTCGCGTCGTAACGTGACAGCAATTCTTATCCAAGTCAAGAACGACAAAGCTTTCCAGGATCGGATCGACAAGACGCTGTTTGACGGCATGGATCCGTTCCGTATCGGCCTGTTTTCTGATGGAGACTTCCCGCTCCCGGTCATCCGAATGGTCTTCGCCCTCGCCTCTCATCAACCTGGAGTTCTCTTTCCCGCGGTGCCGGAGCGCAGAAATCACGATGGACGGTTCACTGCGTACGATATCTGGTGTGCGGGGCTGTCACCGGAGACATTTAAGGACATCGGTGGCGATCTGACCTCTTATCAGGCTCTGTTGCAGCGCTCGCTTCAGCCTCATGACGTGTACGATTTGAAGGAGACCAAGGACCAATATCTGGACGAATCGACGAGGAATGCGAGAGGAAGTCTCAGGCGAAGGATGGAACCGTTGGCTGATACCAGAGATGAACACAATTACAATCACATGATGCTAACACTCAGCCTAACAGTTCCACTCGCGTGAGGGACTGGTGAAGAAGTGGGTATCGGTTCTGTCGACTGCCCCCATTCCTCGTTCCCCTACCATCTCACCCGATCCTCCAACGAAGCTGTTCCAGCTAACCCAGCATATCCATGGTTCCCGAACGTTATGTTCTATTTTTTGCGACAGACACTCCGATGAGAATGTGAGTACATTGATTTGTGCGCGGGCGGTCACCCAATGACCTAGGCCCCAGAGCAGCGCAGCGAGTAGGGACTGCCCGGTCTTGGCTTATGGACAGGCTCACACTCACTGAGCAACTCCACCCGGCCCTGGTTCTTGGGTGCATGCTCCTCACGGCGACCTTCGGATCGAATATCCCCAGCCAGATGACACTATGTTCCGGTAGGTCGTACCTCAGCTATGCTCGTCAGCTGGCTGCAAAAGTGAATATCTGACCTTGATCAACCTGCCGCAGCTCGCGTTTCGTGATAGCCACGATGAGCAGATCTTCGCATTGCCCCCCTGGGTAATCAAATGCATTGTCTCGCCCCAAAATCTGACTGCCTCGAACTCTTTGCACGATAATCTGTACAGCCTCATTTGTGGGGCAAGTCAAAGCCTACAACTAGAGAGAGTGAGAGGGACAATACCTAGACTCGGTACGTTCCTCAACTGTCTTGCTCAGGGCCATACTCAGCGTATTGAATTAACGTGAACTTTGTACAACAGTGTGGAGCAGCGACATGGCATGTATGGCACTGTATCTTTGCAACCACCGCCGTCTATATACGTCACCGACACACCCGTGGTCATGTCTCTGCTGCCTCATGCCCATCCTATCATCAAGTACAAACCATTGAAATGGAACGAGGTTGCGCGAATCTCGACGAATGAGAGTTGTCTGTGCATCACCATCAGGTTGAGCGAAGTGGCCAGGTGAGCTTATCCCACCTATTCTGATATTGTCATCTCTTGACGATCGTAGCAACTTAATGACGTTATCCGAGCTCCAAGCTGGACGAGATCCTGATCATCGGCAACGACCTCTAGAAATCCGTCTTTTACCGGATATCGTATGCGTTGACTGCGGTATGCACTTACACCTCGTCGGCAGCCTCAAGACCATCAGTAAAACGTGGGCAGATCCACAGCACTTTTCGCCTTGCGCCCGCCGAGTGTCTTCTCGCTCTTCCCCAGCGGAGGAGGAGCGCCAGGTGTGGAAATAACAAACAGGCCGAGGCATTGCTAAGGTGATCGAATCTGGTGCGGTTGAATTCCTGGAGGCCTTGACTATGGCATGAAACAAGGGCTGAGATGAGTCTTGGTGATCACGTGGGAACGGCAGATAACACACGCTGGCATCTGCAAGCTGGTCAGCGAACATGCTTCGCTGTGCAGCGACCGGGGAGCGGGTGCATAGGTAGTGTCCGTGAATCCCGCGTAATAAATGAGACGCATTTATACAATGGAACGCAAAGGGGTGCCCGTGTACCGACACCGACACGTGATAACGCGTCATGTCACGTGCGATTCCCATAACGGTCCGTGCCCTGGGCCACATCCGAGTGCCAAGTCAAAGTAGTCGAAAACTTGAAGACGCCGCGACTCAACGGAGTCAACCGCCATCATGGAGAAGGGGTTTACGGTCTGCCTTTTTCATCTGCCTCTTTCTCCTGGAGAGCCGGACATAAATGTCAATCAGACTTGGACTGGGATATGACACCACGTGTATTGGGATGACCAGAGCTGATGACTTCCCCCGCTCTAGATCTGTTCGGAAATCGGCTATGTATCTTGTCCCGGAAAAAATCGAACATGAGGAGCGTAGCATGGAACTGCGTTACATGGATCAAAAAAAGGATATAACTCTCTAACGCCGCCTTGGACAGACAGAACCACCGTAACCTCACGATGCAGTGGATTGACCTCTTTTCCCGCAATTTACCCCAGGCATAACTGTATGTCCGTTGCGAGAACCGGGCTTCTCGGAGAAGGCTTGACTCCGACTCTCGGTGTTCATCCTATAGACCAGTTCGCGTCTTCGGGTGAGAGACCCCGCAAATCTGTGTTTGCACGTCGATAACACCCCGACGTTGATTTCCGCAGAGACACCTAGACGTGCTAAAGCGCTCAGGCGCTAATCTTTGTCACTTTTCTCCACAAACCAATCTAGCCAGTGCCTTTGAATGTCATATTCTCGTAGTTATTCAGGTAAGAGACACATAGTTACTTACTACCGACTCACTTTTCTCGTCGCCTTTTGCTTCGCCCCTCCAGATCGAGCACTCCGTAGTTTCAGGTCGTTCGTTATTTCCTCAGTCTGCTGCTTCCCCCGGCTCAACCAGTTCCATCACCTTTCCCGAGCTCGGTGCCCTGACTCGGACTAGGTTGATCTCGTGCCTTTTTTCCCTTCTACTTGCCTTCCGCCCTGACATGGCAGTGCTGTGCACCTACTGTGCGTTCTTGAACGCTCCCTCTGCACGGCTCTTTGTTGATCGAGTCGCTTCCTCAGCAGGTCGCCCTCGGTTCCCTTTGGCATTTGCGACACTAGCGGTCGCCGAACGGGGCTCCAAGCCATCTCGCTTCTTCTCGATGTGCGCATAGTACCAGATGGCTCCTATGGCGGCCAGCCCGCCTGCAATATATTGTCCCTGTCCAGACCTATTCTCGTTTTGGACCGCGGAGTCTCCGCGGGGTCCGTCACTGGACGCGAGCCAGCGGTGACGAACACGAGGGTGAGTATGGGCACCCTGTACGGCTGCGACGGTCACGCGGGGAAGGCGAGACCTGAGTGTGATGCAATAGGACATGATGTAGAATTTGGTCTGGCTTTAGCGAAAAAACTAGCCCTTGCTTATGGGATGGGTTGCTTCCCCTACTATACAACAGTCGTGGTGGTAGTGGTCAGTGGGTCAGATTGTCCAGTTGACCATAATGAAATTATGAGAATGTGAGCATGTTGTCTATGACGTCACCATCACATCGGTAGCACGTGCAGCTTTCAGTCACGGTCATGTGCATGCGACAAATGAACAAAGCACCATGAACCCTCAGGCTGTCCTAGGATCATCAATCAATCATGAAAGACCGTGAGATTCACCATTACTATGTATCTGCATTGAAACACGCCTGTACATCTAGGTCTGGACCACTGTTGGTTATCAGAAGCGACCGTTGCAGCGTAAAATGGAAGGATAGAGGCACAAGGCGGGTTGAGACAGGCAAGGTCCCTGCGTGTCTGATCGAAGGAATGATATTGTCGTAGCAAAACTCCGAGGACCAAATGAAGTTGTTCCATACAAACGGCGCTCCAACCTCTTGAAACAGAACCCCTGTCGCACCTCGTGACTTGTCAGCCTATCCGGCTCCACGTGCTGCTGGTACGCGTCGCTATCCAAACCCCTGCAGTGGTCCCAGAATGATATGTTCGGGGTGGGCTTTCGTTCCGTCGTAGTAGCGCTTCAAGTCCTCTCAGTTCCTGGGACCGTTTTGGGGCTTAGCCTGCACTTGGGCACGCCGATAATCCCGAGTCCATACCCCCAGTTGGCCTGTGTGGTTCAGTTGGGAGTGTCTCTCCGACAAATTTCCTGCGGTCGAGAAGAGCTCATCCAGTTCGTTCTTTAGCATTACGCCGGACCTCGAAATGGTCTATATGATGCCGCATCACCCCCCTGTCCTCACCCCCAAGTCCCTTCCTGCGCAACGACTCCCGTCAACCCGTCAAGGCTGGACACTTGGATCCTTATTACACCTCCTTCGCAAAGCAGCCAGAGTTTCAACACAGAAGGTGCGCAGAGGATGAGATAGAGATGCTAATGAGAGAAAGTGCAGAAAATGGGTAATTTCTCCATCGAGTTCATGGATAGCAGGAGCTGCGAAAATGAAAAAATAAGCGGAAGAGACTAGTAGGAAGGGTGGAAGGGCCAAGGTTAGAGAACTTACACTGCGGGATGCCCATACCCCAGAACTTTGAAAACCTAAATGGCAAGTTCTCAGACGATAGCTTGGGCTACTGGGGCCCGGAGGGATAGGAGAACTGAGTCGCAACAGCCTGGGGATGCCGGGCCAGCAGTTCGCACGTGGCAGACACGTCATCATGCCATGATAGATATGTTGTACACTGACACAGGAACACCGCGATATATCATTTTAAAGGCCCACACACCTTGAGATGAACTGCCACCCATGGCTTACACTGGCACAGCCAGGCTGAGCCAGCTGTTAGGTAGACTAGAAAGGGCGCTAGCGAACAGGAATTTGAAAGAAACAAAACAAGTGACTGTCGGTATTTTCTCTCGGCGGTCGAGCTTGCTTACCCAGTCGCGTTTGCGCCTATTGGTGCTCACGCACTTGAACTTGGCGGTTGCAAACAACCGAAGTAGGTTTCGGGCTCTTGAATGTTACCGTGACTGGACAGTACCTTCATCTGAGTGATCCCTACTAGTATGTGACAGTCTAGTTGGTAAATGATCCGAGTTCGCCGTCCACGGGGGTGGATCCGCGCTATTCAGCGCTCTGCAGGTTTGAAACCGGGACCGCTCAGCTGACATCCATCTGATGATTCTGATCATGGTCATAAGATGAACTGTCACATTGAGAGGTGATACGGTGATACCGTACGGATGAACCTGCCAGTGGGGTCCTCCCGGGGTTTACAGCCACCCAGCTGTCACCTTGGCAGGGTCAGGGGTCCCTCTTTTCAAGTGCCCCATTAAGGCCCTGTTCGAGCTGTTTGAACAATCAACTTTTTGATTATTTGGGTGGCTGTGCCCGGGCCCATGCGTGACACAAATAAAATATACAATTAAAACTTTATTATACCCCCATAGTGCATACAATTAACTGCAGGGCCCTTCGGAACCTATGCAATCGTGCCACAAGTCCTTAACTCAATATTGCTGCCTAAATACACTCTAACGGTGGGATGAAAATGTTGTCACAGAAGTCACACAAATAATAATCAAGTTGATTGTTGTTGATTGTCGATTGTCCAAACAATCAGCTTTGATTATCAAGGTAATTTGTGTGACTTCTGTGACAACATTTTCATCCCGCCGTTAGAGTGTACTATGACTGACCATTGCACCGTGACGACCTATCAATCGTGAGTGTGCTAGTTTCTCCACTATTTGCAGCTCTCTCCATTAGTTCTGCTACACTACACTTCTAATAGAGTATACAATGCTATCACAGGTGGTTTGAGGGTGAAAGATCCATTAATCGTTGAGTGCCTTGTTTTGCCTCTCTTTCGTGAGGTGTCACGCTCGGGCGAGAGCGGAGTTTCATACCTGAGCGCTGTCATACCGTGAAATCACGGAATCACGGTTCTTCACTCACGAGAGCGGAGAATGAAAATGGCGTTGCCGGCTTTGCCAGCGTGATGTGACGTCCGTGACTCACGATTGATAGGTCGTCACGGTGCAATGGTCAGTCATAGTATGGGCAGCAATGTTGATTTGATTACGGGACCTGTGGCACGATTGCATAGGCTCCGAAGGGCCCTGCAGTTAATTGTATATAATAAAATTTTAATTGTATATTTTATTCGTGTCACGCATGGGCCCGGCCACAGCCACCCAAATAATCAAAAGTTGATTGTTCAATGTTCAAACAAGCAGAGTTGTTGTCGAACAGGGCCTAAAATATTCTTCAGTTATCAAGGACTTTGTTGAGGTACGCTTGAGTTTGCGCACTTTAATTGGACCTCTTAGGGGCTTCTCAGGGTAGCCTGAGCTTGTTACCGTGACAGTAGATGAAGGACATCTTGCCAAACTTGTTCACGACCCACCAATTCAGTCCTGAAAAGGCCCTTCAACGTGTAGGGCGAGTCGCGTTCGCGAAATGATAATGCTCAAGCGTCGATGTGCCAGTAGCGCTGGCAGCCCAGGCTGCGCGGTCCTGTCTTCGCGCCGGACTTTTGTTCCTCTGGCGGCCACAGGGGATCATGGCGCCAACTCGCATGATATTCACAGCCTGAAGCTGTTCGAATACACAATACAGACCAGATGAGGCGACGAAGCTGCTGGGCGGATGATTAGCGCCTAGTCCCAGTGCTATTGTATCTCTTCAGCGGTTCAGCCAATACGGTTTGGACTGGTACGATCCATATCTATTTATCCATGCATTTCCATAGCTTGCTAGATCACACCTTCGCCCCAGTACTTGGTATTTCCTCGCGTTGCAGCCATGACAATCGGTAATGACATGGCAGGATTGATTGGTTTCGGATGCGAGGCGTTCTTTTACGGTGCGTTCACCGCAACCGACTGAGATGCTTCATAACTCATAACTACTATTTAGGGTGTTACACAATCCTCTTCGCTATGTCTATCCATCTAATGTTTATACGCTCGTATGGCTGGAGCAGCCCCAACAAACCCATTCTCATCATCAGTGTCTTCTTGTATATGGGTTGTTCTGCTCATTTTGCCCTCGAGTTCAGTCATTTCTACACAGTCCTGGTATGTACCATACCACATCGAAGCTACGCAATTTTGGAACCTCCCCGCAGACAATCACGGGCGTCAAAAATTTCGCGAATGAGACACCCGTGCTCATGGGTGCCGACTTCCTCATCTCAGCCACTGATTTCACTGGTCAACTTATTCTAATCTACCGCTGCTGGCTGCTGTGGTCCAGGAATTACTGGATCATCATCTTGCCGTTTCTCACCTCGCTTTCCGGACCAGGTAAGTGATAATAGCAACTTGTACTTTGTAATGATGGACACTCGCTAACCACGTGGTGTCGCAGTATGCATCAGTCAAGCTCTTCGCTTACTGATGCATATCGACCCAACTTCGCCAATGGCCCCTCGTTCCCTTGTATCATTGGGTCTAGCAAGCTTCACTCTTCCGTTGTGCTCAAACGTGTTTGTGACCGGCCTCATCGCCGGGCGCATCTGGTACCTCTCTCCTCGCAAGGCGCGCGACTTGCGGGGTGCACACTTCCCGCTAGGAACAGGCCGCGCTGCAATCGATATCGTTATCGAGAGTGGCGCGCTCTATATGGCAGTGCAGCTCGTCTTCCTCATCCTATTCGCTATCGGGCACCCCGCGCGGGGCATTGTCGGGGTGATTGCTGTTCAGATCTACGTACGTAATCGTCACCTGTCTAGGACCACAAAGCTCTGGTCAACTCAACATCCCATGCATACAGGGCATCGCGCCAACACTTATTATCATTCGCGTGGCTCTCGGACTTTCGAGTACGCCGTCCGGAAGGCTTGGCAGTGGAGCAGCGTCATCGTCGCAGCTTGTGCATGCCCGAGTGCGGATTGGTCACAGCAAGATTTTGTACACGGATTCAGGCCAGCCCCTTGCCCCCGAGATCCCTATGCCTCGGATTAAATCGAAGAACAGTGGCGAAGATCTGCCCTCAAGCCGTAGCTGTGTAGAAAATGCTGTGTAATTGGCTGATGAAAATTCAAATGCCAGGTTGGTTTTCGTGTTAGTAGTTGCTGGACAGTGACTTGGATGCGAAGATACCCCTATTCTCGTTTTGGGTTGTGCTTTGTAAGTCATAACTAGTACCAACTTGAATTGTATCTTTTGTTCTCGTTCTCGTCGCTGAAGCGAGCGTAGATAGCACGCGCGCGAGTCCGAAGATGAACGAGGGAGAGAGAGATCCCGGTCGTTCGACCTCGG